>JAUPMG010160246.1:0-10826 GCA_031762675.1 Pachysandra terminalis | reverse complement strand
ATGAAATCCCTAGAAGAAATTAAGAAGAGAAAGATAGAACTTATTGAATGAAGAAATCGTGATTCTCCAATGGTTCTCGCCCAATCCTCTTGCTCTTCACGTCTTTCATATTTTCCCAAGTATCCCAAAAGCTAGTCCAAACAGAAGTCCTCTCCAGGAACCCTATAATCCCCTTTTATTGATCTCCCAATCGTTCCCTCCAGTTAGGAAAAGAAAACTCTGCAAAAATAGTAACTTCTCCTTGATTGCTTCAAAAGAGGAAACTTCATGAGTTCCCTCTTGTATCGCCAATTCGACCTTTAAGACGATTGATTTGAGCTTTAGTGTCTTCACAAATATTGTATCTATACTTCTTATCTTTCCAGGGCCACCAAAATTACCTCATTTGGACTTTTCTCGACTGAGTTATAGCCAAAATACCAAGATCTGTTTAGTGAATTTCTGGAAGGTAACTTTCCTAAACTTGAAAATATGAAACTCCCTTTCTTGTGGAGCAAGTCTTCATGAAAATTGAACACCAATCAAGCTAGGGACACATGGATGCCTTGACCCTCTTCTATACTCTTTTTAGAATGATTTTTTACTTGGCAAAAGTGGAAGCAACAATAAGGGAACAAAAGAGAATGACTTTCACTGCAAGTTCTTCCATGATTTCTCCTCTTTGACTTCAATGTGCTCTATTTGCTTCAATGTGATACTTCCTACGCAAAATACACAAAAATGGAACTAAATTCTAATTAAAATAAGATAAAAAGACATAAAATGAAAGCTTAGAAGTGTGATTAAACTATATGAAAATTAAGCACATCAAAGAAGAAAGAAAAGCTTTAGGTTTTGTAGAGAAAAATGAAAGAAAGTAAAATTAGTATATACCTGTACCAATTATTTTGCACCCAGAGTTGGATTTCAATTCAGAAGATGAGAGCACTTGATCTCTACGAAAACTAAAAGAAGAAAGAAGCTTTCGGTTTTGTAAAGAAAAATGAAAGAGAGAGAGAGAAGTAAGGGAAAAGAGAGTCAAACTACATTTGACTTATTTTTTTTAAAAACAATTTTGAAAATCAAATTTTCAAACGGGGTTCAAAATTCAAATTTACTTTTGCTTTCTTTTTTTTTTTTTCCAAAAATGCAACTAACGGAAGTTTTGCACCTCACGTGTTAACATCCGTGTGAGGTGCATGAGACCCTCGGCTGGACGCATAGCAAAATCGGCGCATGGAACAGTCGATGGTGTAGCTACCTTGGAACAGACGAAATGCTCTCATGATATCCGAAGATGACAGAATGTTTTGGACAAAAATCCTATAAAGTAGTGGTTATAGGTAATATTCCCAATAATTAATTAATGACTATTAAAATCAAATCTAATTCAATACACCAAACAACATTGTCTATCATCAGTCAACACCTCTGAATTAAATAACTGCTAAAAAAGAAAAAGGTATTGTAAACTCCCTTATTTTACAAATCAAATACTTGGATAAACCCCCCCTCCCGCTCCCTCTCAAACCTTTAGTGTGACCTAAATTATAAGAGAAAGAGTGAGAACAAGAGCGGTAGTGAGATCATGAAAGCGTCAATTTAAAAAATACCATATGGTTTAGAGCGTTGCTTTTAAGAAAATATGAATATCTATCATATAATTTAGTATTTATTTATTTTATAAGTTGGAGACAAGTATTTTTTTTCAAAAAAATAAAAATATGGACATGAACTATAGTTTATAATAAACTTATTAGTGTTTTAATTATAATTCAATTAAATATAATAATCTTTCTTTTGGAAAATTAATAGAAAAGGGTTGAATAACTCTTTTTCTTGTTAAAGTGACTGTATCAAAGAGGTGATAAGATGTAGTGATTCATACAATTCTGTATATGTGGCACACACTCACAAGGTACACGTGGCACACATGTGTGGTTATTTTATGATTAATGTTTGAATTATGTATTGTTGTATGCATATTTAAATTCTAAGATGATCCGGGGTTTCTGGTTTTAATTTGCATGGTTTGATCTTGTTTTATATGCGTTTTTGTGTGAGGATGCGTGTGTGCTTGTATGGGTAAGCATGCACTGTACCATGTTGTGGTACTTTAAGTGAATTGTGATTTAACCGGTGTTTTAGTGTGGTTTATGGAGTTGGACCGGTGGTTGAATCGGAGAACCAAGGCCTTCTCTATAAATATATGTTTTGGGGTTTTGATATCATTAGTATCCTAATTAGAATCGGACTAGGAGTGTTTGGTTATTAGAATAGTAGAGATTAGGAAGACCAAAGCATTAGGGTTTCCGTCACATCTCAAACCTAGAGTGCTCACTTTGAAGACCCTAAAGATTTGCAAATGCAACTCTCACTCCATCCACATGGGAGTGGCTATCGAATATCGAACAAAACTTGTATAATACTTATTTAAGCATTATAAAATATAGCAAAAGTAAAATAATCAATCCAAAGTCTAATGTAATTCGATGAAATTCTCCAATCTAAGGTTTTAATTCAAATAGTAATAAATAGCATCAAATCCAATCTAAACATACTTAAAATAACTAATGAAACTATAATCATATTACAATCTCATATAAATCAAAACCAATGTTTATAAATATAAACTAATGTCTTCATCTTGTCCAGACATCTTCTATCACTTATATCCAAATCCTCCATTTTGATGTAAACCTAAAATGTTTTGCTTTGAAAGTGTAAGCTACACTAGCTTGTAAGTATACAATGAGAACTACCATTTATGAATGGAATAGGGATTGATCCATTATCCATGGTATACTCATAGTATAACATTGATAATTATTGAATAATATAGTGAATAATGAATGCAATGCAATGTAATGAATGATTAGTTTTAATGAATGCAATGCATGCTCATGCTACAAAAATCATTATCATGTGTATTGTTACATGCATAATCAATATAAAATGCAACTGCATGTTGTTTGGTATTCAGATAGTGTATGTTCACTCCAGATCTATCTCGGTTTGCCAATAATGTCATCATGAACCATTCCCCCAAATGCAGGGCAAAATGACAAGAGATATTCTACGTACGTACCGTAGTTTTATGGGCTCACAACCTGTTAGACCAAATTTTTTATATTTGACCAAGCATATTTCACTCATGTGTGTGAGCTCTGTATGATGTGTGGCGTAGACCCATTCAAGACCATAGGTCTCTTAATTATATCCTTTATTAAGGAAGACCCTTTTATAGTAGCTTTAAACCTTATTTTGTTGTATCACTATTGTTATCAATCATTGATATTTGTGGGACATGGTATATTTTGGTTTAATTGTGTCTGAGCCTGATTTGAATTGTTAGGCTGCTTACGTACCCATAGTGGGATCAAGTGAACTGCAGTTCTTAAGAAATGGACCATTTAAGATCCTATTTGATTTGGATATGATTTTAGGTCATCAAGACCGTTAGATCCAATATCTAGATCACATGAGCTGTTAGATCTATTTCTTAAGCCATTTAGACCGTTAGTTCTTATATTTAGATCATTTAGATTGTTGGGTCTAAACTCCAGATAATTTAGACCGTTAGTTCTAATATCCAAGTTATTTAGACCGTTAGATTTGATATCTAGATCATTTGGACCGTTAGATCTGTTATCTAGATCATTTGGACCGTTAGACCTAATATCTAGATCATTTGGACCATTAGATATGTTACTTGAACCATCCTGACCGTTAGATTTAATATCTAGATCATTTGGACAGTAAGATCTAATATCTAGATCATTTGGGCCGTTAGATCTGTTACTTGGACCATTTGGACCGTTAGATTTGATATCTAGATCATTTGGACTGTTAGATCTAATGTCTAGATCATTTAGGTCGTTAGATCTTATTTAGATCATTTTAGGCCGTTAGATCGTATACAGTGTGTCATTGGCCTCAAGGACAATGGGACTGGACCACTAAAGTCATAGACTTTTGGTCTAGTCCGATGTGCTATTGGCCTCAAGGACCATAAGGCTGAGCCACTAAAGTCATGGACTTTTGGTCCGGTCTGATGTGTTATTGACCTCAAGGACCATGGGGCTAAAGCACTAAAGTCATGAACTTTTAGTTTAGCCCGAGGTGCTATTGGCCTCAAGGACAATGGGACTGGACCACTAAAGTCATAAACTTTTGGTCTAGTCCGATGTGCTATTGGCCTCAAGGACCATAAAGCTAGGCCACTAAAGTCATGGACTTTTGGTCTAGTCTGATTTGTTATTGACCTCAAGGACCATGGGGCTAAAGCACTAAAGTTATGAACTTTTAGTTAGTCCGATGTGCTATTGGCCTCAAGGACCATTGGGTTGGACCACTAAAGTCATGGACTTCTGGTCTAACACAAATTATAATTGGTCACAAGGATCAAGGGCTTCAGCACTAAATCAATGAGCTTTGTGTTTGGCCCAAATCATAATTGGTCACAAGGACCAAGGGCTTCACCACTAAAATCATGGGCTTTGGGCTTAGCCTAAAACATAATTGATCATAAGGACCATATTTAATGGGTCTAAGACCCTGTTGATGTAAAATATAGTAAGAATATAATTGAAAGCATTATATCAACCCGCACTCAAAACATGTTAGTACGTCTAAGACTATTGTTAGGGGGTATCATAATATGATGGGTAAGATGTATGGTATAAAACTCCCATCTTTTTCTTTCTCACTCCTTTTTTTGTTTTTCCTCTTTGATTGAATCTTTCTCCCTTTTTCTCTTTTACATAATCAACTATTTCTTTATTTTTATTTTTTGTTTTTCTCTCTTTTATTTTTGGTGAGATATTTTTTGTTTTTCTCTAATGAGCAACAACAAGACAAGTATTGAGTACATTCATCAGCAAATACACTGTGTCCGACACAAGATTAGCAGGACGAAAACTCGAAGAGAATCGACTGAAGCGATTCTGATGGATTTAAGGTAAAAGGAGAAATCTGAAATTAAAGATTCAAATTTTTTTAAAAAAATCTATTAATGTTAGTGTTCTTAGTTCAAGAAACTAAACCTGAAAGATCAAGAAAGAAAACCCGAACTTCGAGCACATAAATCAAGCGAAGCCCAGGAGACAGAGAAAGTAACCATGTCAATCACCAATTTTGTTTCTTTTTATTTAAGTATTTTTTTTTTTTATCTCAGTTCTTTTGGATTCTCTGAGCTCTGGTTTTCTCTGCTCTTCTGAGAATTCATGAAAGATGTTCCAGAAACTTCTTCTTCTTCATCATGGTAAACCTCGTTCATGGGAACTTCCTCTTTTTATATTTCTGTGGAGGATTTCGTGTTTCTCTTTGATAGCAAAACCGAAACTTTGATGATTTTATTTCGAGTTTTCCATCACATCATAGCTTTTATCGGTTTCTATCGTTCCCGTTTCTCTGTAATTGCTACTTGTTCTTCCTCTGTTATTTTTTTTCCTTTTTTCCTTTTGAGTATGCTCTGATTTCGATATCTGCAATCGGGATTTTTTATTTTCTATTTTGGGTTAAGCATTGCCATGTCTTTGTAATTGCTTCTTGTTCTGCCTCTGTATTCTTTATTTTTTTCCTGGGTATATATACTCTGATTTCGACATTTGCTATAGTTAATATTGATATTCAAGTTTGTTCCAATCTTTAAAGCACTATGTTCTTGCACACTCAAGAACCCAATTTAAAGAGAGATAAAGAAAGATAACGTAAAGAGATAGAGCTCTTGTTCCGGATAAAGAATTGAAGAGAGAGGAGAGAGGGAAATACAACCCGTGTTGCAGAAAAACGAATAGAGAGAAAGGTGTTGAATGCTTGTACCCTGCGTTGAAATGCTTGTACCCATTATAATGGATTAGTGTCAGCATCAGGATGCAAACATTATAACATGCTGTGCAGCAAATCGTCCAGCTTTGTGGACCAGACGAAATGCTCTACTAGGATTGATGCCATATCATCTTCCACGTGTAAAGTGCCATTTCTTCTCTTTTAACATTCTTTATTTATTTTATTATTATATTTTGAATAAAACAACGAGACGATCTTGCAGTCTCCTGAAATTATTCTGTACCGTCTGGGTTCCCTTTAAAATTCGATTTTTTCCTGGAAATCTGCAACGGATTTCAGTTCAGATCTTCGCACAGCTTCGGAGGGAATTTTATTTTTCCGGTCAATTGATCAAAACTCGAATTCAAGAAGAAGAATAAGAAGAAAAAGATGCGAAGGGTTTTTGGCGCGAAGAAGGAGACAGAACCACCTCCTTCCGTTCAAGATGCCACAGATAGGGTATCTTTCCTATATTCCTTTTTGACAGTTTTTTCGATTCATTTTGGTATGTCTTTTTCTACTTGCAATTACATTATGAAGTTCTTTTATAGTTGAATTATATTGATTTTGGTTGAATACTCCTCAATTTTGGTCCAATGAGAGATACTTGCAATATAGTCCTTTGAGCATTCCTTAACCTTTTCAGATACATTGCTTTCATATATAAAGTCAACAAGAGGCACAATCTTAAATTTCGGATACATTGCAATATAGTCCTTTGAGCATTCCTTAACCTTTTCAGATACATTGCTTTCATGTATAAAATCAACAAAACACACAAACTTGAAGCTGAAAAAGCCATCAGTGGAAAAATCTTTCTAACCAACACTTCATAAACGTTTTCTGTACCTTCAAAATTTTGGAGTTGCGTTCTTTCCAAAGAGTCCGTCTAATTGTTACCAGGCACATGTTCGAATCCATACGACTTCTCTTGCTACTCTTCATCCTTGTCCATTCCTCAATCCATGATTCAAAACTTCTTGATTGCACCCAAAAGTGTCCAAATTTCGACAAAACGGCAGCCAACTCACAATGATTGAATAAATGATTAATTGATTCCTCCGCCTTCTTGCAGAGTACACATCTGTTTGATATGAGCCACTCCCTTCTAATTAAGTAATCAGTGATTAAAATTTTCTGTAAAGATGTTGCCTAAGGAAGATAACAACTTTAGAAGGGCATGAGATGTTTCCAAATCAGATTTGCAGGCTTAAACACTTTCCTTCAATAAATAAAAGATAATTCTCTTTTATCCTCCCCAATCCCACTCCTTAGATCACATCCTTCCTTTAATTCCGCCGAATAAAGAAGTGCCAAAAAATTTTCATAGATTTCACCTCTCTATCAAATAGAAGTCATCTCAATGTAATATTTCATTCAATACCATTCTTTTGTTTGACCACGACATCACTGACCCATGCCTCCTTATTTGTTGCAATTGAGAAAATCTCTGGAAAACCATGTTTTAAAGGTACATTTCCACACCATACATCCTCCCAAAATCTCACTCTTGAACCATCTTCTATCACAAATCTAATCCCCTTCTCAAAAGCCTTCTTCACCTTCTTAATTGCTTTCCATGACCCTACTCCATATGAATCCCTCCCCTCATTTGTTGCCCATTCCTTAGGTTTTGTCCCATACTTTGTAGCCACAATCCTCCACAGGCTCTCTCTTTCCTCCCTAAATCTCCACAACCATTTCCCTAGAAGTATATTATTGAATTCCACAAGTGATCTTAGCTCGATCCTGCCCTTCTCAATAGGTCTACACATCTTCTCCTACTTTACCAAATGGTACTTTTGATTCCTCTCTATCCCACACAAAAGGAAGTATCATTGTAGCTTCTCCATCCTACAACACAATAAGGAATTTTTAAGGCTGACAAAAAATAAGTAGGTAAACTTTCCATGCACGTCTAATTAAGGTCATCTTTCCTCCTTTTGACAGATATTTTCCTTTCCAACTAGCCAAGCTCCATTCTAATCATTCCATCATTGGATTCCAATTTGAAAGACATAAATTTTGTGCCCAAAGGGATCCTGAATGAGTATTTGGAAGATGGCCGACTTTACAACCCAAATTAACACTAAGTGCCTTAATATTCACTACCTCCCCCACACGGTCCAACGCTTCGCTTTTCATAAAATTCACTTTTAAGCCTAGAACTGCCTCAAAGCAAGTAAAAATGCAATGCAATATTCTCAATTGAGAATGCGATGCACCACAAAGGATCGATGTAATGCTTGCAAATTGAAGATGAGAATTACTTGGGCTTACCCTCCCCACTTGGATTCCTTACAAAAGGTTGATATTGGCAGCTCTCTAAATGAGTCTGCTAAATGCTGCTGCCACTATGATGAATAAGAAAGAAGAAAGGAGTCTACTTGATTTATGCCCGTAGAAGACTTGAAGAATCCTGTTGATATACCATTCACCTAAACCAAAAAATATATAGTTGAGATACATGTTTTTATCCACCTCCATTTCTGCCCAGACCCCATATGCCCCATAATATATAATAAAAATTCCAATCCACATGATCACAAGTTTTTCTAAATCCGGTTTACATAACAACCTGGTCCCCTCCTCCTTTACCTTGGAGCCCAAACATTCATTGGCAATTAGAACCCCATCAAGAATTTGTCTACCTTCCATAAAAGCACTTTGGATTAAGAGATCACCTTAGGAGGAACCACATGCAATTAGTTAGCAAGCACTTTAAATAGAATCTTGTAAAAGCTACTAACAAAGAAGATAGGCCTAAAGTCTTTGATATTTTAAGCTTCCACCTCTTAGGAACTAATGAAAGGAAAGTTACATTAGCACTTTTTTCTAGTCTAGAACACAATAAAAATTCAGAAATAGCTCCCCATTAAATTCTCCTTTATAGTATTCCAACACTTCTTGATGATAATTGATAACCCGTTCGGACCTGGTGTTTTATCCCCATTCAGTTCCCTAATAACACTTCAAATCCTCCTCTGAAACCATCGTTTCCAACATGTCTCTGCCTTTGTCCGAAATACCATCAAATTCCAAGCCATCCATGTGGGGTATTTAATGCACATTCTTCTCAAATAGAAATGTGTATAGTATCCTTCCACAGCTATTTTGATCTCCACCTCCTCTTCTGCTTCTATCCCATCTACTTCTATTTTATCAATCGTATTCGTCCTATTCCTTGCCTTCGCCATTTTGTTAAAGAATTTGGTATTCTTATCACATGATTTCAACCAAAGACTCTTGATTTTTGTCTCTTAACTTATTTCTTTCAACTTCGATAACTTTTTGAACTCCACCTTAAGGTTTTGCCTCTCACCCAATCTCTTGGCTGCATCTGTCCTAGTCCTCTTTGCTGTCCAGCTCTTTAATAGTTTAATTTGTTGCAAAATAATCACAAGTTTCTCATCCACCCTACCAAAAACCTCCTTATTCCTCCTCTTTATAATTTCTTTCAAAGCCTTTTACTTTTTGCAAAATATAAAACTAGGACTGCCTGAGAAATTCAGACTTGACCACAATGCACCCATATTTGACGTAGACGATTCTTTTTCGAACCATGCGTTTTCAAATTGAAAGAGTGAAGTCTTCTTGAAATCATCCATACATTCCGAAAGAATAGGTGTGTGATCTGAAGTAGGCTGAGCCAGAAGGAAGGCTTTGACATTCATAAAAGAGTCCTTCCAATCCCTCGAATTAATTTTTTTGTTCCAATTTTGACAATGTCGGGCATAGTTTAAAGACTCGGTTTTGGATTGGGGATCGTCCCGGTCCAATCCCGAGTTGGATCGCCGATCCAACTCTGGATCGAACGATCCGAACCTATCCGAAAAAAGCAATTAAAAAATTAAAAAAAAACTATTTAGGTCACATCTTGAACCCTGTCGGTTATACTTCTTTTCTTCCTTCATACTAAGTTTTTTTATCAGTATACACAAGCAAAGGTCAAAGCCAACGAGAGCACAAGCAGAAGTCGAAGCCAACGAGAACCCCTGATCTGTTGCTATGAAAAGGAGAAACCTTGTAGAGATAAATCAGGCAAGTCTCTCTCTCTCTCTCAACCTTGATTGCAGGCTTCGCAACAGGTCTCCCTCCCTCCGACCCTCTCTCTCTCTCTCTCTCTCTCTCTCTCTCTCTCTCTCTCTCGCAGGTCGCAACAGATCTCTTTCTCTTGCAGCAGCAGATCTCTCTCTCTCAGGAAACCCAGATTTAGAGGCTTCTATAATGTCTAAACCCATCTGCTCTTTTTTTTTTCTTTAAAAGACCGGACGATTCAAACTGGATTGTTCGGTTTCACTCGCTGATTCCGTTACAGATTGGCTAATCCGTCACGGACTCGGTCCGAGTTAATGTTATTTCAAATTTTTTTGGATCAGCCAAGGATCGTGGCTTGTCCCTGGCCGATCCCAAGTTGGATTGGCCGATCTGGACCATCGGGGGGTGTTGGTTGTGGGCCATGTGAATGCCCGAGTAATGTCCAAAAGTGCATTTTGGTTAATAAAGTTTGAAAATCGTTTCATCTCGGATGAATATACCTACAGCCCGTTCGTTCAGTTCGAAAATGGATCACATTAAAATCTCCCCCAATGCACCATGGCCTTTACTAAAGATTTCTCACAGCTTCTGATTCCTCCCATAAAGACTGAGATTGAGAGCTATTTGTTAGGCCATAAACCTTAGAAAGCAGCCACACATTCCTCCTCCCTTTAATTTTGAATGCCAACGTAATGGTTAAGTTCCCAGCACTTGACTCACGACTTCTAGCATCTCTTTGCTCTATCTCTGAACAACAAGGAATTAGGAGGCTATTGTTTCAGTGAAGAATCGTATTTCATTCATTCTTAGAACAATATACATGTACTCTACTTATAGGCTATACAAGGCACTAAAAAGGAACAAAATAGCTATACAACTAATTTTCCATATTTACACATAAAGTACAGCAAGGCAATCCCTAGAGATCAGCAATCAATCTCAGCCGAATACAGCTAGGCAAAATCCCTAGAGATCGGCAA
>JAUPMG010160235.1:0-10826 GCA_031762675.1 Pachysandra terminalis | reverse complement strand
AACTCACTTAGCCCTCAACTTCTCATAATATCAGTTTAACCCCTAATTCAGAAACTATGTTACAAAAACACCCTCATAACATAATAATGCACATACAATCCCACAGATAATTCAAATAATTCATTCATATATTATAATTGGGAAAGTAAAATACTTTCAAAGGTTCAGGTAATTACAACACTTCAGTTCACCATAAATCACACCTCCGAAGCTGTTCTTTGTGTTAAAGAAAGAAAGAGAAAAAGGATGAAGAAGAAATCAAGAACACAAAGACGTAGAGTTATGTGGTTCGGCAAATAGTGCCTACATCCACGGATGCACACCCAGATGTACTATTTTCCAAAGCTCAGAATAATGTGTTACAATGAATGAATTTCCCAAACCCCAAAAACATGAAAAAATACCCTGTAATTAGGGCTAAACATAGAAGTGAAACTCCTACAATTTCCCTATATCCCACCCCATCAAGGAAAGGGTTGGGTATATATATCCCTATACCCCCCATAGGATTGGGTATATCAGTGACATTTTTCATCATAAAACCCTATAGGGTTTATTATCCTCACCAACATAACTTTAGTTTCCACATAACAACAATCTCCCACTTGGAGACTGAATGGAACGACTATCCCATCTACAATGTCAAGAACAACAATACCAACATGATGTGCATCATCCCCTTTATCTTCAAGCTAGAAGACTAACAGAAGCTGGGCATATCTTCAACTTCTCAATTGTGACCACCTTGGTCAACATATCTGTAGGATTCACACTGGTGTGAATCTTTTCCAAACCGATCACTTTCTTATCCAAAAGTGTAACGTATGAAGTGATACTTGATAACAATGTGCTTCATCTTTGCATGACATGCTGAATTCTTTGTAAGATGAATCGCACTTTGATTATTTGTAAAAAGCTTACAATCCTCTTGCTCCATTCCCAACTCTTTTAGTAGGATCTGTAACCACACGATCTCCTTGCGAGCTTCTGTAGTTGCCACATACTTTGCTTCAGTAGTGGAGAAAGCAACAAGTTTATGCAATTTTGAAACCTAACTAATTGCTGTTCTCCTCAAAGTAAACGCATAACCTGTAGTGCTCCTTCTACCATCTAAGTTTCTTGCCATGTCTAAATCAACATATACTTGTAGAAAAATTTCAGAACCTCCATAACATAGAGATGAGTCAACTGTACCTTTCAAGGATCTCATTATTCACTTGGCGGCTTCCCAATGTTCCTTGCCCGGTTTACTCATAAACCGACTCACAATAGCAACTGCCTGTCCAATGTCTGGTCTCATACAAACCATGGTATACATAAGACTGCCCACTGCAGATGCAAAGTGAATCTTCTTCATGTATTCCATCTCTTCAACTGTAGAAGAACACTGCTCTTTGAACAATTTGAAGTGACCTGCTAGAGGAGTGCTAATAGGCTTAGCATCACTAATGTTGAACCTTTTCAACACTTTCTCAATGTACTGTGATTGAGACATCTTCAACTGTCTCTTGGATTTGTCCCTACTGATCTGTACACCAAGGATTCGTTTTTCAACATCCAAATCCTTCATAAAGAACTCTTTAGAGAGTTGTTCTTTCAACCTTGTTATTTTAGCTATGCTTGAACCTGTCATAAGCATATCAATCTACATATAAGAGTAGAATAATATAAGAATCATTAAACCTTTTGAAATAACAACAATGATCAGCATTACACCTTTTGTACCCATTGCTAGACATAAAAGTATCAAACCTATTGTACCATTATCTAGGAGTCTGTTTTAACCCATACAAACTCTTATTAAGTTTGCATACCATATTCTCTTTACCCGGTACTAAGTATCCTTGTGGTTGCTTCATGTAAATTTCTTCATCTAGGTTGCCATTAAGAAATGTTGTCTTCACATCTAGCTGTTCTAGATGTAAGTCCTCTGCTGCCACAATACTTAGAGCCAATCTAATGGTAGCCATTTTCATAATATGAGAGAATATTTAAGTGAATCGATACCTACCTTTTGTTGAAAACACTTCACAACTAATCTGGCTTTGTATCTTTTAAACCCATCATTCTCTTCTTTAAGTCTGTAAACCTACTTGTTCTCTAAGACTCTCTTTCATTTGGGTAACTTAACCAAGTCCTGTGTTTTGTTTTATGAGAGGGGGTCTATCTCATCACCCATTGCAAAATTCCACTCATTCTTTGTATTGTCCTGCATTGCTTCCTCAAAACATTCAGGTTCACCATTTTCAGATAGTAACATATAATTAAGAGAGGACAAATACCGAACTGGAGTCATTCCTTAGAAGATCCTAGATGACCTCCTTAAAGAAGGAGAGGCCTCAGTATGTGAAACATGAATATGAGAGGTATGAGCTTCTACCTCACGGTTTTCATCTAGTGGTTCCAATACACCCCTTGGTGTATTTTCATCAAGTTTCACATATTTCTTATATATTAGACTTTTTGCAGAAACATCCTTTGTCTTTTCCTTATTCATGGGATTTTCATTTAATATGGCATCCTTGCTTCTAATGACTTTTCAATTTTCTGGGTTTCAAAATCGATAACCAAAGTCATTAATGCCATATCTAATGAAAATACATTTCTTAGACTTGTGATCTAATTATTACTTTCATCTGTATTAATATGAACATAAGAGGTACAACCAAATACTCTCAAGTGTGTTAGGTTTACCTCTTTTCCAGTCCATAACTCTCTTCTGAAAGTCCAAAGCAATTAAAGGTCCTCTGTTAATCAGGAATATTGCGATATTGACTGCATTTGTCCAAAAATATTTAGGCTACCCAGCATCTATCGTCATGCTTCTAGCATGCTTAGTAATTGTTCTGTTCATTCGCACAGCAACCCCGTTTTGTTGTAGTGTCCTAGGGATCGTTTTCAATCTTTTGATCCCATTCAAAGCACACCAGTCCTGAAATTCATTGTTGCAGTACTCTCCACCATTATCCGATTTGAGACCTTTTAGTTTTAAACCTGTTTCATTCTCAACAAGTGCTTTCCACTTTCTAAACACATCAAATACATTTGATTTCTATTTTAGAAAATAAACCCATAATTTCCTAGTACTGTCATCAATGAAAGTAACAAAATAACGAGAACTACTAAGAGAAGGAACCAGAGATGGTCCCCACACATCAGTATGCACCAACTCCAATTTGTGGGGTATTGGAGTTCTTTTTGATTTTTGAGAAACTCACATTTTTCTGCTTGCCAAAGATGCAGTCTTCACAAAAGTCCACTTCTACCTTTCTTAATCTGGGTAGCTTGCCTGCTTTGTGCATTACCTTCATTCCTTTTTCACTCATATGCCCAAGTTTGCGGTGCCATGTGTTTGCATCCACCCCTGTAGATGCAACTGAACTTGAATTGTTAGTCTCAAATACAATATATAGCGTGACATCTTTCTTACCTCGTGCTATCACTATAACACCACTGGTCATCTTCCATGAATTATCACAGAGAGTGGTGGTTGTTCCCACTTGTGCCAATTGTCCAATATAAATTAAATTCTTCTTTAATTGAGGCACATATTTGTACATCACCCTTTTCATCAATGTAGCAGGGTTCTCCACCTCTGAGATAAACTTTTCCGAATTCACCTTCTACAAAATTTTGTAGAAAATTTTGACTCCTCCTCCCTACCTAAGAGTTACTATTCACATTTTTGGGAATCCACCCCTAGAGAATTCTCTCTTCTCTTCATCCCTTCTTCCTACAGAGATCTGGATTTGCTATTGGGGTTCCATACAAAGCCCTAGGTCGATTGAGTGTAAATTCATTGTATGTGATTCTAATAATCACATATTCCAATGTGGGACATTATCCGATTTGATAAAGATCTTCTGTTGTAGATTCGGGTTTGTGTGCATCGAGATACGTGATCCGGATTGTTTGCAACCTTCAATGATAAATTTTAGAGAGAGAGAGAGCATAACATATAGAGAGATGTGTAATTGATTGATAGATAAGTGTGTACATGTACTGACCTAAATCCTCTAATAGAATGATTCCAATAACCTATAATAATTATAGTGTATGTTATTTTGCATCTAACTAGATGAATTGCAGGTTACATTAGTATAGGGGTGTTTTGATATTAAAACTTACTATTTTGGGGTCCCTAGTGTAATTAGGATGCATTTGGGGGGGGGTAATATCAGTAATTTAAAATTTTGTATTCTAATTCCATACGCACAAGGCAACGTGGAGATATTGTGGATTGTTCCTTGAGAAAAAGGAGGAAAGTTAGTATATCTTTCCCTCCCTCCCTATCTCTTGGAAATTTTGGAGGGAGAGAGTTTGTGATAAAAGAAGAAGAGAGAAGAAATTCAGATTTGAAAGACTAAACCTTAGCCATCCTCATTGTAGTGCCAAGAGAAGATAAGAAAGGAAGAAGAAGGAAGAATGGAAGAAAGGAAGAGAAGAAGAGTAGAATAGATTGGTGTTGCTGAATCAAGAAGAAATAGATCAGGTAAGTTAAATCTTATTGTATAATCCTTTTATGTTTTCAATGTGTTCATGTTCATGTTCTTATTAGTTCATATGGGTTTTAGATGATTGCTTGCATGTGATTTCGTTTAATATATGAAAAATAGTATTTGGAATGATCTAACATGTTCTACAATGTAAACCTAATGATTTGAGGCCTTTAGAATAGATAAAATTGGATTTGGGGATCAATGGGAAAAAATTCCGGAGATCTGGAAATCACCCAGATCGCAGCCCATTGGTAGGCACCGGTACACCGGTGAGCCTGCCGACAAGGAGGCTATTTTGCCTTGGTTTGGTCAATCGGTAGGCACTGGTACACCTGTGGACCTACCGATGAGACCTGTGCAGGGTTGTACCCGTCGGTAGACACCGGTACACTGGTGACCCTACCGACAGGGACACATTTTTAGTTATAAAAAGCCCACCGATAGGCACCGGTGAACCTACCGATGAGACTGTCAGACATACACAGGTTTAGGTTTTGGTTTGGAAATGATGTGGTCTTGTACCATTTACTTGGTAATTGGTTTTTCGGACTCAAGGTAGATCATAGGCATCATCTTGGAGTTCCATGTTTGTTTGGTACCCATCATTCACCCTTGGACTTGACTATAATTGGAAATTGAACTTTGTAAATTGTATTCATGTTAGGCTGATGTAGATTGTTAAGTGAGCCTGAGAGGTGAAAAATAAAGGGTTTCTTTACGAGGTTCCCTAAGGGTTGACTATACACCTGTGGTTTGGAATCCCCACTCAAACTAGGGTAGGATGCTTGCGAGCTCCTATACAGGTTGGAGTACGTTGAGTATTGTTCACTCTTAAATTAGCATTGTGGTTGGAATTCCTTGAGTAGCCTATACCATTGGTTAGTGCTCGGAACAAAGAGGGAGCATCCAACTGTTCCTAGTGAACTATGTACGGAAATTATTTTGTATTGGATTGGAAGCTATGAGGACACTTGACAGGCTATATTTTCTTAGTACATTCATTGCATATCATCGATCATTGCATTCTTCGTTTGAGCATACATCTAGAGCATCTGTTTGATTCATTCATCTCATTACATCTCATTCATTAAAATTAACCATGTTTATTTGTACGTATTGCGTGCCTGTATTGCTATCTTGACTTGAATCTATTGATAACATATAGGGATGGATGACTGTTTGATTTACTTACTGGACATTTTAAGCTCACACAACTTTTCATGTTGTAGGATGAGAAAGCTGATGATGGACTTGGATTGCTTTGCTTTGCTGCTGCATGCTTTTATGTTTTTATTTCATGCTTTAGACTTGTGCTCTTGTGAGAGCTTTTGGATGTAATAACTATAGTTGACTATTTGATTTAGTTTGAACTTATATGGGGGTCATGACTCACCCGAAGTCATAGACTGTTGATTTTGAATTATTTATTTTTATTCTTAGCTTACGCATTCTGATGAATAAAGGTATCATTTACTTTTATTACTTATGGTTTGATAGTGATCCAAGTTCCATGCGTGGAACCTGAAGGTTACACTTTGAAATCTGTGCTACCCGCATAGAGATTCGAGCTATGGGTTTCGTGGTGTGACAATATATAATTGCTTTGCTTAAGAGAGGAAATAAATATTCCATTGATTATTAATTATTCTATCTAGAATGGAATCACCATAACTTGATAAGCATTAGAGAAAAATGAGAAAAATCAGAAAAAATTATAAAATAATTGAGAAGATGCCATGTGGCTTCTTGAGGTATTTCTTTAATATATTGTATAATATACTTTCTAATTCCAATAATCAAGGAAGCTGCATACTTAGAGATTAATGTGTAAGCATTTAGAAGTCTTTTGAATCCTTCACCACATCAAGGAGATTTCATCACATATGGTAGTCTTCATAAACCACAACAAACCTTTCTTTTGATTCTAATAATCAAAGAAGGACACCATTACACTTCATAGCACCCACTGCACACACCGAACGAGAAGCTAAAAAGAAAGAAAGAAGGAACTACCAGGAGAGGTGTACTGATCTATTAACCTTATAAAAAAAAAAGAAAAGGACAAGACAAAGACAGAAGAAACCAAAAGAGGGAATAAGAATAAATTATAAAATGACTTATGTTGTGATACAATGTCATGATTGTAGCTAAGTGAGAAGGGGATAAGAGAAAATGAAGAAACGAAAGAGGGAAAAAGGAGAATAATTGATTAAATTGGTTGATCTTCCCAATATATTGATATAAGTGAGAAACCATACTACCTTTAATGTGAAAATCCAAACTCAATGAACTTGTTTAAACTAGAAATAAACAAGGTTCATCAATGCTGAACGGTCGGATTAAGTAGCTTCTTGCAGTAAAATAGGATCAAGAACAATGGCCTCTCATAATTGTGAAATCCCTGTCACAATTGCGAAATCCCTGTACTCAATGGTTAATATGATTACTTGAACAGTGTTTATAAAGTCACATTCAACTGATGATTAAGGGTCATATGGAACCTAGCAGCAACCTCACAATAAGTGGGGACCCTAGGTTGGCCCAAACGGGTCGGCCCATCTCTAAAATCCAACGTCTCCCACTCGTCCATAGTGGGCACGAAGTGTGCATCTCTCTCATGTACATCTTATCTTCCTACTATGGGTGCTAATCATACAGGTCGTTGAGCGTGTGACCGACGAGCACAAAGTAACAGGCGAGTGACTCCATATCAAGTTCCATAAAACTGATGTGGAGATACACTCTGAAAAGTTCTCCTATGCCCTAGACTCATTTGGTTACATCAGATTGAGTATTTCTAATTCCTCATGAGCACAACCTCAGATTTCTATACTCAACCACAAGATTCATGTTAATGTGCTCATTTAAAATAATTCATATAGGCTACATATATATCGGATACATATAGGTAAAAGATGTGAAACATCAAATGATAATTTTAAAACATGAGCAAATATCTCTATGAATCGTCTCTCTATAAATGTGATGCCAAATAGTCTTCCCTAAGCTTCATGCCATTTAGCTTTGTCCTAACTGCTTTCCCAGGCAAACCCCCGTTAGACCGTATGTGCATGGCCATAAGAAAGTAAGCTAGAGGAGCGATCATCAGATCTAACCTCATGGCATGATCAAAGGTAGTAAGGGTATAAGTTGATCCACTCTAGGATCATCTTGATCTCACACATCAAAGAAATATGGATCCAAGGGATCCATTCTCTTGTTGTCAAATGAAAAACATTACTAATAGAAAATGTGGTATGCAACACATGCTATGGTGGAGCCTTGGACCCAGCCAAGGGTATGTCAACCTCTTACACCATACGGATCTCAGTCTAGTCGCAATCTATGCGTCTAACTTGAGCACATTAATCCAAGTCACAACTCTCAAGCGCCTTGATTAGGGTCTCACATCCGGCTTTAATCATGTAATATTCTATTTCCTAAGGAATCTCATCCTGGCTCTCCCAGGGTGACATATAACTCTATAGAGTCTTATAAATGCCCCCGATGGCATAAGTCCTCTTTATGTCTCATCCTGCTCGCAATGCATGCGCCAGAGTTGGTCGCTGTGTGAGAAGTCAAGCACTAACCTGGTGACATATCATATCCACATCCTCATAATGCGTGTGTAATGTGTACATACAATACACAATCTCATGCCTCATGAGAAGATAAACTATTAAATTCTCCCACATGAAATATAAAGTAATATGAGATGTCTACATAACAAATGAAATAAGATTATACCACCTAACACAAATCACAAAACTACGTAATCCCATCTCTCGGACATGAACCTTAAAAGCTTGTCTAGCTATAGATTTAGTCATGGGAATAGCTACCATATGCTGATTAGGGATATGTGTAAGGGACACGTCTCCATGTGCAACTCTGTCTCTAATGTAATGATAGTGAATTTTGATGTGCTTCGTCTGACTGTGGTATTTGGGGTCTTTGGCGTAGGCCAATGATGCCAATGTATCACTATAGATAGTGATCGTCCCTACGCCAGCTATGAAGACTCCAAGATCCTGTAAGAATCGCCTCAACCAAATGACCTCCTGGACGGCTGCACAACAAGCCATGTACTCTGACTCCATAGTGGACAACACGACATAGATCTGCTTCTTGCCACTCCAAGAGATGGCCCCGCCATCTTGCAAGAATGTGTATCCTGACGTCGACTCTCGACCGTCTAGATCACCTACCCAGTCTGTATCACTATAGCCTCATAGCTGCAGATCTGCTCGCTAGAAGCAAAAGCATATAATCTGCTGTCCCACATAGGTATCCAAAAGTACGGTTTCACTGCCTTCTAATGAGTCTGCTCTGGGTTACGCTGGTAACGATCGACTAAGCCAAAAGCGAAACTAATATCAGGTTGAGTACACACATCATAGCGTACATCAGACTACTTATAGCACTAGCATAAGGAACACTAGCCATCTGTTCCTTCTCTTTCTCTGTCTCTGGACAAAGACCAAGATGCAATGAAGCACCCTTATCGATAGAAGTGTCAATGGGTTTGGCAACGTACATTCTGAAATGCTCAAGTACCTTCTTTATGTAAGTCTCTTAGGACAAGCATAGAAGCCACTTAGCGCGATTCCTATGAGTCTTAACACCTAGAACATAATTTGCCTCACCCATATCCTTCATCTTAAAATTAAAGGAGAGCCACTATTTAGTGACGACAATTATCTCATTGTCATTCCTCGATATCAAAATGTCATCAACATACAACGACAAGATAAGAAAGCTCCGACCATGATGTATAACTTACACACAATGGTCTTTCTCGATCATCGTGAAGCCAAACTCTATAATGGCTCGATGGAATCAAAGGTGCCACTACATGGATGACTCTTTCAAGCCGTGGGAGCATTTGAGTCTGCAAACTCTGCACTTATGCCCCTTGACCATGAAACCGTCTGGCTAATCCATATAGATCTCCTCATCCAGTTCTCCATTGAGAAACACAGGTTTGACATCCATCTAGTAGAGTTCCAAATCAAAGTGTGCGACAATAGCTAGAATGAGGTGAATGGAGGCAAAACTCACAACTGGTGAGAATGTCTCCTCGTAGTCTATACCCTCTCTCTGGGTATAACTTTCGCCACGAAATGAGCATTGTATCTCTCTACACTTCCATCTTCCTTGCGCTTGATCTTTAGAACCCACTTATTCCGATGGTCTTGCGTCTAGGGGGAAGATCAACAAGTTTCCAGACTTGGTTCTTCTCCATAGAAGTCATTTCATCTTGTATTACAGTTATCCACTTCTGCAAAGTAGGTGATGATAATGCCTCCTGGTATGAACCAGGCTCATCATCATCGAGCATGACTGTCATGAACGACTCACCCTCAATCGTAAAACGACGACGATGAATCTTTTCACAACTACTACGCATGGGATTGTTGGAATCCATGACCTCTGGGACACTCCCACTCGGCGGTAATCCATTCCCACTATCCATAACATCCGTAGAATCCATAGGATCTTGTGGAGAACCGATGTTCACAGTGGTGTCTAGATATGGGGTGATCTCCGCTAATCCCAACAGATTTGGCTCATTCATCTCGAAGAGCTCCAGATTCATTCCTGATCTATTCCTGCTTGGGAAATCATCGTCGATGAAATACACATCACGTGACTCAATCTGTGTTAGTCCCCCATCGGTTTGTTCACGAAAAAAGACGTAGCCCTTAGAGTGCTTTGAGAATCTCACAAATATGCACTTAACGGCTCTCTTGTCTAGCTTTTCTCATATTAGAACCTTGTTATGTGAACATCATAATTCCATAAAACTTATCATATTCAACTATATTATGTATGATTCCATCATCATGCACCTTGTGCATCGGACCATCTAATTATGGGTATATTATGTGAATATTATTAACTTACTATTATGAGATTGTGCTCATGTTCATGCTGATGTGAATATATGTGATGTGTTATTTTTGTGTTTGACTTGCATTAATAAATGAATCTGAATCAATGAGTTGGATATGAAATCCCGGCGGAGAAGGCTTTTATCTTTGACTTTACCAATTATTATGTATACTGCCTGAGACTCAAGGCAGGTCATACCATTTTTCAGTCCATTAAGAGACTATTATTTATTCGCCCAAGGTGAGAGGTATGTGACTCAAAATACTTGTGGTAAGATGAAAGGATTTAGGATATGCCTTACATGGGGTTTCCAAATCTGAATCATAAGAGTCAACCTTTTGGTATTCGGATTATTCACTTTTCTATTGAGGTTAGTCCTAATTATGTGACACCTTGGATTTTTGCATTGCCCTACCAAAAATAAGTGGGGGA
>JAUPMG010160226.1:0-10827 GCA_031762675.1 Pachysandra terminalis | reverse complement strand
ATCGGTTCCGCCGGTCCGGCGACCGGTCCGTCCCATCCGGCGACCAGTCCCGCCGATCCGTCCAGTCCGGCGACCGGTCCGCCGATCCCTCCGGTCCGGCGATTGATACCGCCGGCTGGCAGTCAGGCGACCGGTCCCTCCGATCCCACTGGTCCGGGGCGATCTGAAATTTTTAAAATTTTAATTTTTTTTTTGTTTGTTTTCTGTACCGGCTCCGGACCGGCCAGTACCGGTCCATACCGGCGATCCGGACCGGAACCGGACGGAACCGGTCTGGCGACCGGTTCCAGTATTTAAAACCCTGCGTGGAGTGTCCCAACTGTCTGCCTAAACCGTTCCATAGTTGTATGGACGTCGTTACACCAATCATCGACAACAAAGTTTTAAAGACTGGAACCGGTCGCCGACCAATCCGTTCGGTTCCGATACAAAAAACAAAAAAAAAATTAAAAAATTTCAGACCGGCGCCAGACCGGCCGGGACCGGTCGCCGGATTGCCGGACCGGTCACCGGACCGCCGGTCCATAACCCAGCGATACAAGTCTTTGTATCGCGGGTTGGAACCGAACTAGTATGGTCCGGTCCTGGTCCGGATCGGTATCGGCCGATCCTTGAAACCATGATCGACAAACACATCGAATGAAGGAGAGACATCCAAATAGAGAACATAAGCTTTGTACATAGTTCAACAATATGCCTACGTCCACGGATATCACCTCATACGCTGGTTTTCTTCCATTCAGAAACATAGGGAACACAAATAAGTAACCCCAGTTACACAGGGATAAAGAGGGAAGTAAGAAAGAATGGATAGAGAGAGAGAGAGAGAGAGAGAGAGAGAGAGAGAATGCTTTCCCTCGAATACATGAGATTTCTCAAGCATAAAGGCATGCTTTCCCTTGGATACATGAGATTTCTCAAGCATAAAAGCAAACATAGTCTTCTCTCTCATCTGTATTGTTATTCTATTCCTTCTGTTATCATGTTCTGTGTTGTCTTTCTGAGCTTCATTTGTTGTTTATAGACTCTTTTTCCTAACTCTCAAGTCAACTTGTCCTTCATGCAAACTTGTTCTGTAAGGAAGTGAAGGAGGGATCAACATGTGTCACCTTTATACCATTAAATGATACATAGAAGGTGAGTCACCCCATACATGTGATACATGTAGGTGATTCATGTATATTAAGCAATTGGGCCGGGCCAAATCAAAATGACCCATTAAACCAATGGTCCAATAAGCATGTGAAGCTGGTCACAAACACGTCAAGCACGTGGTACCTGCTTAAATCACAGGATCATCAATAGCGTATATCAAATAAGCATCTCCACTTTTGTGGTGATTGGTCTTCCCTAAATATGGAGAGTCTCAATGAAATTAACTAGGCCTAAAAAAATAGGGAATTGTAGGAGGATCTAATTGAGAGTTATTTCATATGAGAACTCCAAACTCTGCTCCAGTCTTCCTCGCTCCTGTAGGACTTGTCTCCAGCTAATTGAGGAGACGAATGTGTTCTGTTACTTCTCCCTCTCATGGAGTTGAGAAAAAATGGGTCTTGAACTGCCTCATTTTTCTCATTTCAAAGTATCTGTCCATGATGAGATTTGCTAGAAGGAATGCTTTGTAAAGACAAAAGCAAGACTAATCAAGAATTAAAAAAGTAATATTTGGGAAATGGAATTCATTCCTTTGTCCTACACTAAAATAGGTGTGGGAAGTTAGGCGCTAAATTTTCAAACCATAACTAAAGAAGCATACCAGTGAAACTAAATCCTATATTTCCTACTTCAAAACAACATGATTTTCAGAATAAATTCTTTTCCGCAATTTTCATGCTAAGAGAAAAAGTAACCAAAAAAATTTAGAATGAATAGATGTATGTGACAACAAGCAACATCACAACAAACGATATTTTTTTTTGATGAATAACCAACATATTTTTATAAATAAGAAGGGAAGGCAGAGTACAAGTATATAAACAAAAGGAAAAACCGGGTGCACAAGGTGGGCACTAGAAGAACAAACAAGAGAAAGGAAAATACAACTGCCCCCAGTAGCAGACCAAAGCAAGACCAAGGGCCTAAGCCCGTAGCTCAACCCTCATCCTCCATCCCCAATCATCTCTGCTGTCGGAATACCCACAAACATGTCCTCTCTGTCTGCCCCATCTCCGACCAAATGATCAGCCACACCATTCCCCGATCGAAGAATATGCCTGAAAGAGGCCTGGGCCAGACAACCCCAGTACCTTACCAGTTGGAAGAGATGGAAATACTGCCAGGGACAACTAACTGGACCAGACATCCAAGAGATCACAAAGGCCGAGTCCCCCTCAATTACCATCTGACTGCAACTCATACGGACTGCTTCCCCAACTCCAGTTAGAAGAACCAGAAGCTCGGCCCTCATAGAGTGACCTAACCCAGTTGACCCGGAGAAAGCATGAATGATCTGGCCGTCATGATCCGTAAACACCCCTCCGATACTTGATGCCCCCGGGTTCCCGAAAGAAGAACCATCAAAGTTCACTTTAACAATCCCCACAGGTGGGGGGTTCCACTGGACCACTGGCTGAAGGACCTCTGAAGATGTTAGAGCAAACTCTGATCAACCCACAAGTAGTTCTGACATGGAACTCGCTCTGAAGGCAGGGAGAATCACCAACCACGAACATACCATCCTCAGAATAGCCTCAATAATCAAGCCTGTCGATCTACCACTGTCCGCAAACACTCTCAAGTTCCTCTCCCCCCACAGAACCCAAAGAATAGCATGCCACACCCCCTGATACATCAATCTTCTTCTCAACCCCAAGTCTGGAAATCTCCACTAATCGAGGAAGGCACCCACCTCATCTGGCAGAACCCACCTTACCCCCACCTGGCATAAGAAGAAATACCAAATCTCCTTAGCTACTAGGTAGTGAATAAACAAGTGGTCAACTGTCTCTCCTTCCTTCCGGCAGATGAAACACATACATGACAACATCTTCTTTGTAAATGATCACAGGTGTTAATCTTATGCAAGAGGGCTGACCAAACAATAGCCTTGACCCTAGGAGGAATGAAGGAAAGACTCTGCGATGCGGGAACAAGGCAGGCATCAATGAGGGAGGGAGAATGATAGAGAAGAATGAGCTGACCGAGAATACCCCCTACTATTTGCAATCTCGACAATCAAAACCAATGACAACATCCCCTAGATTGACGAACAAAGCTCCAAGCTCAAGCAACTCCGGAGGGTGCAAATCCCGACGAAAGCAAGATTCCAGACAAGACCTGACTCAGACCATGAAAGAATCTCAGACATATGAGCCTCCCTTGCATTTATCACTTTGAAAAGACGCACATACTGAACCGCGAAGATAGATTCCCCCCACCATAAATTGTGCTAGAAGCGGACCCGACACCCATCCCCAATACTGAACCGAACATTACCAGAAAAAAGAGGAATGACCAACGACACCGCTTTCCAGACACTGGAGCTAGAACACATCTAGCAAAAGGATTGCAGCCCCAGCCGTTGGAATGACCACCGAACTTACTTTGAACGACTTTCTGCCGCAGTGCATCACTTTCTCTGTTGAACCTCTAAAGCCATTTGCCCAAGAGAACTGTGTTATGGCTAGCTATGTTTCCCAAGTTAAGACCCCCCTCTTCTTTAGCACGACAGACCACCTCCCATTTTACCAAGTGACTTATGCCCCCTCCCTCCCATAAAAAAATCCCTCTGTAACTGCTCTAGACACTTCATTATCCTACCTGAAGCTCTAAACAAAGACAGGTAGTACACAGGAATGTTGGCCAAAGCTGCCTTTATGAGAGTAATTCTGCCACCAAATGACAGATATCCTTTTTTCCACGAGGCTAAACTCTTACCAACCCTATCCCAGTGATCACCCCAATATTCTCACTTTATAAAATAGAAGTTGCGGGGAAAGTCAAGATCACCATTTTTATTGAAACTAAAAGAAAGTTATTGAATGAAAAATCTTCCCGGACACAAAGTTATCATTTCTTAATAATCCCAATGAGACTACTTAAAAATGATCAATTCATGAAACATGGAAAACGACATAAATCTAATCGAACCCAAAGATGTTAATGACAGAACAGATCCAACCTAAAATATGAGATGGGTTCTTGAATTTCTTGCAGACACCTCAGCCAGTAGCCGCAAGAGTCCATAACAATACCCTTGATGTGATAAATGTAACCAAACCCATCTTCTCCCAGTTGACTCATTATTTAGAAATGGCCCCCATCTATCGAAACATCTTCACCATTAACCGCTTTGTACTAATGATCCTGCGATTTAAGTAGATGCCACGTGCTTGATGTGCTTATGACTAACTTCACATGCTTATTGGGCCATTGGTTTAATGGGCCATTTTGACTTGGCTCGGCTCAATTGCTTAACATACATGAATCACCTACATGTATCACATGTATGGGGTGACTCACCTTCCATATGTCACTTGATGGTATAAAGGTGACACATGTTGATCCCTCATTCACTTCCTTAAAGAACAAGTTTGCTTGAAGATCAAGTTGACTTAAGAGTTAAGGAAAAAAGACAAAGTCTATAACAGACAAATGAAGCTCAGAAGGACAATACATAACACAACAATAGAAGGAATGGAATGACAATACAGAGGAGTGAGAAGACCGTGTTTGCTTTTATGCTTGAGAGATCACATGGATCTGAGGGAAATCTCTTTCTCTCTTTCCCTCTCTCTCCATTCTTTCTTACTTCCTTCTTTACCCTTGTGTAACTGGGATTATTTATTTGTATTCTCTATGTTTCTGAATAGTGGAAAACCCGCCTGCGAGGTGATATCCGTGGACATAGGCATATTGCGGAATCACGTAAAAAGCTTGTGTTATCAATTTGGCTCTCATTCCATTCGGTATGTGTTTGTTGATGATTGGTGTAGGCCTGTCCGTACTACTGCGCGATGGTTTTGGTGGACGGTTGGGATGCTTCACGTGCCCAAACAAGACCTTATCCAATTTCTAGCAATGCAGAAGTAGCCGATGCATGATACGACAAATATCGACACCGTTATGTGCTTGCGCCATTTGTCCCCATAAGCAGCTCAATCCATTATAAGCAGCTCAAAGCAGGTTAAGCGGTTCAATTTCTGCATCACCAGTTTGGCGACTCCACTGGGAACGTCTATTCTATATATTTCGACTAACACACCGATACAAATATCAAAAGCCTTACAAGATTTATGACCAATTATGTGGTTCTTGTTTATTGGCTTTGAAATTCTCATGGATTTAGATAAAGTCCTTATAGTTTTTGGCAAGGATGTTCTGACATCCTACCTTGTTGTACAATGCCTTGTTTGACTTCCCTCTACCAAGAAATTCAAAGGAAATGTTTTTCTCTCTGATCGCCCACGCATGGCTTGCACGAGTGTGTTCGCACTCGAGATGCTTCATTCCCTCGGCGAGGTATATCTTCCCTTAATGAGGGAAGCTTAAAAGCATGTGTATATATATATATTATATAAAAAAGCTTATGACATGCACTTGCCATACCTATTATTGCGAGGGAAACAAACTCGCAAGACACAGTTTGATTAAAGGAAAGCAATTGTATTTGTCTTATACAGTTCTGACTTCCTTTTGAATAAAGTGAGGGGAGGAGATGCTATGTTGCATCCCCCCCCAAGGTTTCTAGCATACGCATGCACACGGCCATCACGGGCATTATTCCCTCGTCCGTAGGACTCGTTCCCGTGCATGGCTTACGAGCATAGGCTCGCCCTCGAAATACCTCGTGGTCAGCACTCAACGAGGGAAGTCTAGAAGGTGTGCTTTCCCTTGACGAGGTGTGATTTTCCCTCGATGAAGGAAGAAAAGGTAGGCATTTAAAACCTTATCGGGCCAATGTTGGCACATGGATTTGTGCCCCGTTATTATTCTTCCCTCTATTAAGGGCCTTTTTTGGTATAGCTTTTAGAAGTTACTTTTTAAATTTTCAAAGTTAAAAAGTTAAAAAAATAAGAAAAGTTAGGCTCATTTGATGCAACTTTTGAAAAGCAACTTTTCAAATGTTAAAAATTAATTGCTGAGAAGTAGATTTAATTATCTACTTTTTTGCTTTTGGAATACAAAAAGTATGTTTGGTAACATTTAAGAAAACAGAATGTCCTCAAACCTCGGCTTTGAGGACACAATGGTTACTATCTCCATCCACATACGATCTAATAGGTCTTAATAAATGACCCATTCAAAGGGATAGCCTAGTGAAAATTGTTGGTCTCAAGATTAGTTACTCCATTATCTTCATCGTAGACATGAACTTGGTTGTGCTCTTGTTGATGAGGTTTTTATTTTTTTAGTGAATGAAAAGGAGTATTGAGAGAGCATATGGTCGTCGTCTAACCTTGTTGACGATGATTCTATTGATGTTGCCAGACGTCCAGTGGACCATCTATATTACTTTTACAAAAGTTCTTCAGTTTTTCACGCTAGAAGAACAATTTTGATGAAATGGAAGAGGCTAGGAGGCTTGAAAATGTTGGGGGATCAAAGAGAAAGAAAAAAGAACAGAAAATGGCTTAGAGATTATATTTGAACCGGCATATACGATCTATACGCCACTAGAATTATAAAGTTCATTTCATCTCCGATAGCTAGCTCAGAGATTATATTTGAACCGGCATATATGATCTGAACAAACACCATTACTATTGTTCGCTTCAATTCATGCAAAATGTTGCAGAAATTATCTACAGCCATTCCAATACTTAATAATAATACATGGAGAGAAAGTATAAAGATTGAAAAACTTCGCTCGAGTGCGATTGAAATGAAAGAAGAAATAAGAAAAGTTAAGCACGTTTGGTACAACCTTTGAAAAGCAACTTTTCAAATGTTAAAAATTAACTGCTGAGAAGTAGTTAATTTTTAAAGTTCATTCCATCTCCTAACTTTTCTTATTTTTTCAACTTTTTGACTTTGAAAACCTAAAAAGTAACTAATCCGAGACTTTGGTATGAAAGAGATATTCAGTAACTAATCCGAGACTTTGGTATGAAAGACTGAAAATACAGCGTACCACATACCAACCCCACAATACAGATGTCATCTAAACTCTACTGAATAGCTATTGAGTCACGATCAAAGCTAATGTACGGTGATAAAGATTCTGTACGTGATGACAAATGATGTTGCCATGAACCGTATAATTGTTGGTTTTTCTAATTTCCGACAAAGTAATCGTTTTTCCTTTTTCGTAAAAGGAAAACAGGGCCATCCTCGTACGAGTTATGAAGTCAATGTATTGCGAAGTTTCTCTCTCTCTCTCTCTCTCTCTCTCTCTCTCTCTTTCATTTATAAATATCTCTTATTTCTTCTTTCATTTCAATTGCACTCAAGTGAAGTTTGTCAATCTTCATACTTTCTCTCCCTTTGTTATTATTAAGTACTGAAATGACTGTAGATAGCTTTTGCAACATTTTGCATGAATTGAAGCCAACAATAGTAATTGTGTTTGTTCAGATCGTATATGCCGGTTCAAATATAATCTCTAAGCTAGCTATCGGCGATGGAATGAACTTTAAAATTCTAGTGGCGTATAGATCGTATATGCCGGTTCAAATATAATCTCTAAGCCATTTTTTTTTCTTTCTCTTTGATCCCTGAATACTTTCAAGCCTCTCTCATTTTGTCAAAACAGTTCTTCTAGTGTGAAAACTTGAAGATCTCTTGTAAAATATGGATGGTCCACCAAATGTCCGGCAACATCAATAGAATCATCGTCGACAACATTAGACAACGACCATACGCTCTCTCAACACTCCTTTTCATTCACAAAAAAAATAAAAACCTCATCAACGGGAGCACAACCAAGTTCATGTCTAAGATGAAGAGACTGGAGTTTGGATGACATCTGTACGGTGGGGTTGGTATGTGGTTGCGAGGTCTCAGATCCAAGATCTCTCTGTTCAGACACTTGACTTTATTGGTCTCTCGATTGAATGTTACGCTTATTGCATTTCCTCGATTGTAGATGTTGACTTTGACTTCAATAAGGGTTCCCTTGTATTAATAGATTTTGGCTTACACAATAGTAAATACCCTGATGGTTAGTTCTCTTGTTTGCCTAATAGAAGTTTATTTTTACACTTCGTCAGGCAGGGGGCTAATGATGATCCTGCGATTTAAGCAGGTGCCACCTGCTTGTGACCAGTTTCACATTCTTATTGGACCATTGGTTTAATGGGTCATTTTGACTTGGCCCGACCCAATTGCTTAATAGACATGAATCACCTACATGTATCACATGTATGGGGTGACACCTTCGAACCTTCCATGTGTCACTTGATGGTATAAAGGTGGCATATGCTGATCTCTTGTTCACTTCCTTAAAGAACAAGTTTGCTTGAAGGAAAAGTTAACTTAAGAGTTAAGGAAAAAGACAAATCTATAAAAGACAAATGAAGCTTAGAAATACAACACAGAACTTAACAACAGAAGAATAGAATGACAATACAGAGGAGAGAGAAGACTATGTTTGCTTTTATGCTTGAGAGATCACATGTATCCGTGGGAAAGCTCTTTCTCTATCCCTCCCTCTCTCTCTCTCTCTCTCTCTCTTACTTCTTTACCCCCGTGTAATTGGGTTATTTATTTGAATTCCCTATGTTTTCTTAATAGGGGAAACCCGCCTGTGCGGTGATATCCGTGGACGTAGGCATTTTGCCGAGCCATGTAAAAATGCTTGTGTTCTCTATTTGGCTCTCCCTCCTTCATTCGATATGTGTTTGTTGATGATTGATATAGCATCATCCGTACGGCTGTGCGACGATTGGGATGCTCCACGTGCCCAAACAAGAACTTATCCAATTTCAGGCAATGCAGATGTAACTGATGCACATTACGACAAATATCAACGTCGTCACATGCTAACGCCATTTGTGTTTTGTTTCATGACAGGCATACTAGCCTAGGTGAATTAGAACTAATCATTCAACTGGGTATTTAAGCAGTTGCCTAGGCGACCAAATGATTGCCTAGGCAGGGCTTTGGTGTGGGGTTTTGGCCTAGGCAAGTGCCTAATTCTAATAGGTTATAATACTTGTTTATTGATTTAATATTATATGTTTACTTAAATCTTATGAAGTATTAGATTTAAATTTTATTATTTATATTAATTTATTACTTCTTGCATTAACTTAATGATAATATATTTGCATGACTTAACTTGAATACTTATTAAAGTTATACACTATAAAATTATATTAACATCGTTGCACCAACTTTGGTAAAGGCATTATTTGGTTGTCACGTCTGCACCTCATACAGAAGATTAGTAATGATGTTTTCATTGTATATTGATGAATAGATTGTGTTCTTACATTGTTTTGCATCATTACTATTTGGTTGTAGAATTTGTTGTCAATTACTTAAACATGCATGGTAATTGTTGGATTGTTTAGGCTTCACAAGAAGGATCCTGGAATCATGAAGCATACTTGTTATTCCCTGTTCATTTAGATGGAACTTTACTGGACAATGCTAAAGCTATGAAATCGAAGGAGGAGTTCTTTTCTACAACTGATGTTCTTCATATATTTCGACAGGTGAATAAGCTTTACAATATTGTTTACATGGCATTTCTCATTGTGCACAGAGCTTATCATTACAATATTTTACAAAATGAATGTCCAAATCTAGCAGAAAACAATTAAAGATTTCCATATCGTGCCACCTCTTGTGAGCATGTTCTCTCCAATTCTTGTTTCACTTTCTCATGTTATTATGTCTGCTTATTGCTCAATAGCCATATTATAACCAATCACCTCTTCATTCATCAATCTGCATATCATTGACAGCTATTGGCATGTTAATCAATGGTAGAGCCAATCCTAGTTCATTTATAAGGCACTTCTATGGTCTTGTTTTGCCGATTCATCAAACATAATGAATTCATAGCAGGTGGATGCTTTCTCCCTTTCTTATGTAAAGATCACACCCACCACATCTAGCTTGCCAAATTATGATGGGAAGGAAACAATTTCCCAAGGTCAATACATTCAGAACTTCAGTAAGAAGGATTTTCTTTGCAAAATTCTGATTGAAGTGATCCCTTTTATTTCACAAGTATGCTAAACCTGTCTGTAGGCATTCAGATGCACTGCTAAGCCAGTCCTTCATGTAACGGTGCAGGAGTTGTTTCATACATAACTCGATTTGTACATTCACTATATTAGTTCCTTTTTTGAATGAATTGATCAAGTTCTTATCCAGTCATTTTTTGTCAAACTGACCTGCACATTGTCTCTAAGATATAGTTCTTAAACAAAGCTATCACTATAGGGAAAGTCACTATTAAGGAAATGTTTGGGAGATTCACTGGCTGCATTTCACTCGGTGCAAAAATATTATTTTAGACAAACATTCACGGTTTTCATTGTCATTTAGAATTAGCATGGTTGCGGATTGACTTTTTTTTTTAATTGAATAAATTAGAATTTTTTGTAGTTTTAACATGGTTCCCTTATGTGGACTATAGTTCTTAAACAAGGTTATCACTGTTGTGGAAATCACTATTAAGGAATTTCTGTTTGGAAGGTACACCGGCTGCATTTCAGTTGGTTCCAATATGTTGTTTAGACAAACATTCATGGTTTGCACTGTCATTTGAACTTAGCAGGATTAAGATTTGTTGTACTGTCTACATGGTTTCCTTTAATGTTTTTGGGATAAACTTAGCGGTTCTCTTGCCAAAATACTTACTGGAAATACTGCATTTGCATGATTCACCTGAAGTACTTCTAACTTAGAAAAGGACTGGTGCCACAGCTTTGT
>JAUPMG010160218.1:0-10827 GCA_031762675.1 Pachysandra terminalis | reverse complement strand
AGCCAATCCATACCCAATATTACATCAAAATTACCCATATCCAACACAATTAAGTCGAACGGTATAGTGATCCCGCCCACGGTTAGTAGACAAGACTCACACACCTTCCCTAAGTGTGATGTACCTCCAACCGGGTTGCTCACAACAAGACTCTTTCAAAGGTAAATCAAGACAATTTACAAGTGAAAGGGCTATAAAAGAGTGTGACGCTCCCTTATCGAAAAGAACCTTGGCTATGACATGAAAGACATGCATCGTACCTTCCATGACTTTTTTCGGCTGCGACTCTAAGGCAAAGACTTTGCCTGGCTGAGTCGGTTGCTGCTATGGTGCTCTGTTCTTAGTTCCTTTCGGCTGAGTTTGTTGCTGTACCGGCCTTGGGTTCTGTTGGTAGTGGGGTCTTGGCAAAAACTGTTGTTGCAGTTGGGGGTTCTTCGGCAGTCTACAGTCCTTGATGTGGTGTCCCAACCGTCCACAATTAAAGCATCCAATGAAACCCATAGTCATCAACTCATCCAATTGTCCCATATGTTCCTCCAATTCCACCGGTGCCATATGATACGTGCCCAATGATATGGGCGAAGTGCCTCGCATCAACTCGATGTAAAACTCCACTACCCTCAATGGTGGCAGTCCAGGTATCTCCTGAAACACTCAATCAAATTCTCTCACTACAGGGATGTCTTCAAAAGAATCTCCTTTGTTGCCTTCCAACAGTCCCAAAAACTCTTCCTGGTATGCATCCTTCGCTTTCCTTAGAATTCTTACTGGTTCCCCTCCAGGAATGTCAAACATAACTTCTTTTCCATAACAATACACCTTCGTGTCATAGGAAGATAGCCAATCCATACCAAGTATGATATCAAATATTTCGATCCCCGACTCGAACCACACAATCGAAGAAAATATTTTTCAGTGTGACTAAACCTCCTACGGGACTCGTTATGTGCAGTGGTTCTCCCATGATAGATGGTCTAAGACCCAAAGCGTGCACAAATCTTATCGATATAAATGAATGCGTAGCACCAGAGTCAAACAAGACACTAGCAGGTGAATGGAAGAATGTAAATGTACCTTCCACCATAGCATTGTTGGTGTCCTCATCCCTCTGTATCGTGCCAACTATCAGTGCATGCACCTACCCACGGGGTTGCATTCCATCAGTCTTCTAACCCACGCCCTCTGCCTGGAATTCTTTCTCTTCATTCTCTTTGGTAATGTCTTTGTTTGCCGCAGTAGAAGCATGTAGCTAAAGGCGGTCGATGCTAGATAAATGGTGCAGCTATAGGAGCATTTGATGTGGCTGCCTGTCTAGGTTCCACCTTCCTCAGGTAACTCTCATTCCTCGCTCTCTTTCCCCTTTCTGGTGGTAGGGTTCTATCTTTCCTCTATTAGTGCGAGAAGTATCCCTCTGCAGAGGTGGGCGTGGAGTATCTCTCTCGACCCGCCATGCGCAATCGAGTTCCTGGGTGAAGTTTCTCAATCCAAGTATAACCACTTTTGACCTAATATATGGTCGAAGCCCCTCTTCACATTTTGCAGCCTTATCGCTTTCATTTGCTACCATCTGCGACGCGAATTGCGACAGCATTGCGAAACGGCCCTCATACTGGCTCACAGTCAAGGAACCCTGTTCTAGCTTCTTGAACTCTATTGCCATGGCCCTTTGGTAGCTACTTGGGAAATAGGTCTCAAAGAACTGTCTCTCAAACTCCGCCCACTCTTGGATCTGCCCTTGGGCTCTCACCACCATTTTGTATCATTAAAATGCTTCTCTTTTAAGAATGAATACTGCCAACTTTACCCTTTGATCAGCAGGGCAATCCATAGCCTCAAAAATCTTTTCTAACTCCTCCATCCAATCTTGAGCCCACATCGGCTCCTTGCTCCCGTCAAAGTATGATGGAGACAATTTCTTGAATTTCTCCAGCCAAGAAATTCCCCTCCTAAAATGGATCCTATAAGCAGTTGTCTGAGTCTGACGCATGGTTTGCTCACCCTAGAGCGCAGTAGCCATCTCTCCCAACACTAGATAAATTCCTGATAGATTAGGATCAGCGTCCCCTCCGGACAATCCTTCCCCTGTTGAAACATTTCGCCTACGTCCAGACATCTACACAACCCACTAATCAAATAAACATGTATCACATACCTAACACATAACCATTCCTTTAGGGACATGCACCCACAGAGGAAGTCTCCTATACTATTCCTTTAGGGACTTGCACCCACGGTGGCAACACACCTGTATGCACATAACCAAACACATATCAAACATAGCTTCACTATGACCACAAGAAACACACATCACCATTCCTTTAGGGACTTTCACCCACAGTGGAAATCTCCTGTACAATCATTTCCTTTAGAGAATTTCACCCACGGTAGAAACACCTATCCAAGTTCTTTACCTATAGGGACTTTCACCCATGGTGGAAGCTCACCTTTAAGCACAATCATTCACAATCAAGAATTCTCAAAGTACATGCATCATAATCAAATTAAATGCAATGCGGTGCAATGCAAGGTATGATGCAAGATGGAGTGAAATGAGATGCAGTGTAATGCAAGGTGTCACCAGGCCTCGCCCAGTCACGTGCTCATTCCAACCCACGACCATACGACCCATCCTTTTAGGGACTTGCACCCACGGCAAAAGCCACCTTTCTAATTCCTCTAGGGACTTGCACCCACGGCGGAATGTACCAGTAACACGCCATACTTTTAGGGACTTTCACCCACGGAGGAAGCCACCTATCCATACTTTAAGGACTTTCACTCATGGTAGATGACACCTGTATCAGTAACCCTTTCTTTTAGGGACTTGCACCCAAGGCAGAAAGCCACCTTTCTTATTCCTCTAGGTGCTTGCACCCACGATGGAATACACCAGTCAGTAATCATTCTTTTAGGGACCTGCACCCACGGTGGAAAGCCACCTGTCTTATTGCTCTAGGGACTTGCACCCATGGTGGAATACACCAGTATACTCACATTCCATTTAAGGACTTGCACCCACGGTGGAAGCACAACTGTAACCAGACCTTCCTTTATGGACTTTCACGCACGGTGGAATACACCCATACCACACCTTCCTTTAGGGACTTTCACCCACGGTGGAATACACTTATACCACACATTACCTTTAGGGTCTTTCAACCACGGTATCAGAAATACATATCCAAGTTCTTGCCTTTTAGGGACTTTCACCCACGGTGGAAGCTCACCTATCAATAACATTCACAATACAACAACAATCATAGTATTTGATACTCGTAGTACCCTCAAACAAACAATCAAATACAAGTCAGCATCATAGAATTCATACCTAAGTGACACAGAAGTTAACCCAAGTCCAACCTATGTCAACAACGGAATCTAGGAACACTAATCACTCAATCAGGTCCTTCATGACCCATTCTATCCATACTGAACTCCTGTTGAGGTCCTAAGACCACATCCTAAGCCTTTGAGTTGATAACATCTCATATACTCTTCATCCAGTCCAGTAATTCCAAGTTTTGGACCTTCGCCTACACTTTCTATGATTCGTGCAAATCTAGACCTTTTGCACACAAACCATCCATACAGGCATGTGCACAACCCAATGGGATCACCCTCACAAATTTCCAAGTCATTTGTACTTCGGTAGCAGCTCGGTAGCTGCCAAGTGTCCTACCGAAGGCCTCGGTAGTATAGCTGTCGAAGCTCGGTAGCTAGTCCAGAGAACACTTCAATTTTCTCAATTTCGGAAGCTACCCGATAGCTACTGAGTGACTTGTCGAAGGACTCGGTAGCACAGCTACCGAAGCTCGGTAGCAAGACCCGAGAGCATACAATTTTAATTTGATTTCGGTATCTAAATAAGTAGCTGCCGAAGCTGTTGCCGAACGTATAATCTGAGCCAATTTCTGGGTTTTTTACAAGGGCTTTGTGCCTCTAATCCAACCTAATGGTTTTATACGTTCTTAGCACTCAAAAACAAGTTTCTAAAACTACTCATAAGATCATGAAAACAAACACATAATACTTATATTATTTTCCATGGATCTAACAAGTAAATACTCATATTTAATCAAAGATCTGTACACACCATAGGTTTCATAAGAACTGATAGAAATACATGGAACATAGCAACACAAATAACATGGACATCAAACAACAAGCTTGCATTCTTCATAATCCATATAGATCCTAGATTTAGTCATTGTAAACACATCAGAATACAAACCGACTATATCTATAGCACTGATCTAATCCATAAAATCAAATACCATAAAAACATAGGAATCCCAACCTCTTTCGTGTAGAGTTGATCTAGGTCTATTATGGCAACACGAATCACCCGGATCTTCTTTTCCTTCTTCTTCTTCCAAAAACCAGATCTCTGCAAACCCTTTTTCCTTCTCTACCTTGATCGTATGAAACACACTTTCTCTCTCCTTAGAACATTACGTGTGTTAATGGAAGAACTAATAAATTCCCTCTCTAATTCAAATTGAATTGAAAAGTCCATATTACCCTTACCTTACCCATTGGGTATATTCGGCCAGCCCACATGTGTAACAACCTGAATAAAACATAAAATATTAATTTGAAAATTTAAGGGTAAAATAGTAATTTGGGAAATTGTAACTTAATTTCACTACTTAATTAGGATTAAGAACATTTAAAATTATTAATTTCGTAAGACATTATAGATTTACTTGAATCATTAAAACTGATTAGGTCAGCCAGATTAAAATTAAGAAACAAAATAGGTCAGATAACTCAATCTAGTAATTAAATAAGAAGTATAATGTTTTGCCAGTTTTAATCTTTTATTTATGCATGTTTATGTTTTAAAAACTTGTGATGTTCCATTTCTTTGTTTAGATCGCCGATCGAATTGGAGTTGACCATGCGATCATACTTGATATGATTGTTTGATCTTACTGCTATGTATGGTAGTTTAGCCCTTATGTGTTGAGAGAATGGAAAAACTGCAAAATTTTGTCCTAGATGAGGTGTATAGTTGAGATTAGGGGTAGTTATAAAAGAATGGCTTGGATTGGGTAGCTAGAGTTTAAAGGCTAGGATGATGGTTGTTGAAAAGAAAAGAATAGGGTTTGAACATGTGGCATGTAGTTGGTTTGAATTGTATGGTGAAGATTAGAGTGGTTATAATTGAAGGGAGTGTAGTGGGTAAGATGGAGGGCTAGGATGGAAGTGGTTGTCTTTGACGGGCTTGGATTGTGCCACATGGCATGGCTTGCTTGAGAAGACATGAGCAAGAATCTCATGTTCATTTCATTTGGGTTTTAATTTTCATTTGAGTTCATTTCACTTGGGTTTAGTTCCATTTGAGTTCATTTCATGTGGGTTTTGGTTTTTTTTGGCTTGAGATTTGAACAGGAATGAGAGAAAGGCATTTTTGGGTTTTGCTTTGTTTGGGTTTTCTTGGCTTGGAGCTTTGGAGGAAGAAGAGAAGGCTTATTTGGGATGGCAATGGTGGATTCTTGCTTGCTTGATTTAAGTTAAGTACTAAATTCATGAATTTAATTAGGTTAAATCTTAGTTTTCTAAAATTTTCAATATTCTTCAAGTACTTGCAAGAGTTATGATGATCAATGAATGGATTAATGCTAGATTTTTTATTTGATAATGTATTCATGAGTCTAATTAGGTTAATTTTAGTTGTTCTTTACATTTTTAATATATTTCATGCTTAGGCTTATATATGTGTTGAGTGGATGATTTGAATGCTAACTTATGATTTGTTGATGTGTTTTTCTACTAGAAAATGACATATGTTAACCCCTAGGTGTTTGTGAGTTGAGAAAACTTAGTTTAGAGGAAAACCCCCTTGATTTTGGGCTGTTCGCAATGTTCAGCAACCTCTTAAGTGCGTCGAACGGGTCCTCGAACACATTCTGGGTCGAAGGCGGACCGTTCGGTTCGCCGACCAAGTCGCCTAATAGAACACCCCGTTGAGATGGCCGTCGAGTATAATTACCTCGCCGAATAGGATTCAGTGCGCCGATTTGGCTTAAGTGTGCCGAAGAGTGTACCGAAATGATCTCCGAAACTTAGTTCCCTAGTTTTGCCGCCGAGACATAGTTTGATCCGCCGAGATGGTCGCCGAGGCAGGATTTGGTGTGCCGAAGACTCCACCGAACCTGGTAGATTGGACTTACATTGATATTTATTAATAGATACACACTTGCATGGTTAGTAATCAAATTTCTTGTCAGGTACACCGTATTAGTATTTGTTTTGGAAATTTTCACATTATAATTTGAGTTAGGGAGATATTATGCCAACATGGAAAATGTAGAACATGCCCCGTAGAAATCACAATTCACTTGGCACGTAACCTAGGGTTCTCCCAATTCTTTCAAGTATGATGTCATATGAGTTCAGATGCGATCATTGTATATTGTGCTTCCTCATGGACCGAACTATGGGAAGATGAGATATTGGCTATGAATGTTAGACCTAGAATGATCTTTACACTTACAGTTAATGGCACATCTGATACTTTCATCAGGAATACCTAGTTAACCCCACACACTTGTTTTTCAGTGTTCCACTTCGTGTTGCTTGAATGATGTATTGTATGACTCCATGTGAGTTTGATACTCTAGATTGTGTGATTATTGATTGAGTGGTGTGTTGTGTTCTATGTGAGTTTATGTTTGATACTCTGGATTGTATTATTCTATGTGAGATTGTGTTTGATGCTTTGGATTGTGCAACTTGTATACTACTATTTGACTATTTAGCTAGTGTGCACCTCTCCACTTGCACAACATTTGACTCGAGAACATTGTATGGTCAAGAGTGTGACCTGTATTCCAAGACCTCAAGGTTGGGTCTTGTGACTGGAAACGAGTGTGATGTGAATTTCACATCTAGGGAGGGATCGGTTGGATTGATTTGAGGGTTTAGCTAACCCAATAGACTTTCTCTTTGCCCGATGGCTCTTTGACAAGGACAAGAAAAGATAAAATGACATCTGTAGTTTAGTCAAATGATCATGCTTTCCTGAGGGATTTGCAGGTTACTGCAAGTCTCGGTCTATGGACCACTGATCAAAAATAAGTGGGGCAATTGTGCCTTCTAGGTTGAAAATAGTTAAAACTGCGCGATATCCGTAGAATAGCTCTATTTCCATTGACCGTATATACGGGGGATGCATTCAGGTTTCTAGGACATCCTTGAGCGCATTCAGGTTACTGGGACACCCCGAAATAGAGGCTGGATCATGAGGAAATAGGTTACATTGACATTCAGACAGAGTTGCATTTACATTGCATTTGCTGATGCATTTGCATTTCATACTAGACTGCCTATTAGTTCACTATGGTGAATGACTATATTTAGGTGCACCGCATGCATTAATAATTAATTACCACATGCATCTTAAATCATTACGCTTTCTTTATTACTTGAACTTGGAACATTGTAAATGTTTAGACTCTAGGATTATACCATATATATTCCTGAATATATGTACTTATTGGCTCGTGTAGCTCATGCTTTTTAGCAATCAACATTTCAGGCTCGTTAATCATGGCGGCTACTGAGGATTTTGAGGTCTAGGCGGACCTTTTAGTTCGTAGAGTTTGGTCGATAAAAGACCGGTTGGGTATAGCACTTTAATAACATGTTAACTTCAGTCTAGAGTTAGACATACTCTTCTTAGAATTTTTTAGATTCAGATGATGTAATATTAGTTACTTATATCTTACTAGAACGTTATTAGAACTTCCGCTTATGTATTGACCATGTCGATCCACCTCCATAGCGATATGGGGCGAAGGTTGCAACTTAATCCAGAAATTTTAAATTTCTGGGTTGGGTTGTGACAACTTGTGTCCAATTAATTGGTCTGTTGGATCCAAGCCCAATACACCTAATTCACTAAATAACACAATTAAATTTTTAACTTATCAAATTTACATATAGGTCCAATCCCCCATATATATCAATTAAATCCTAAGGCTTTAATTAGGAATAACTATCATTTAATAATTAAATTAAATGTTCGGATCTGGGTCACTACAAGTCCCATGTTAAGTTAAAGTCCCGATAAAGCATTTATACAATAGGTAATTTAAATAAGAAAACGACTAATTTATTACATTACATCAAGCAAAAATGAATATCCTCTTCATCTTCTTCTAGGCTCCGTCTTGATCTTCATCTTCCAAGTTAACAATGTCTAAAATAACCTGAAAGTTGGTTGCTTAAAGCATGAGCAACACATAGCTAGTAAGTAATTCAGGTTCAATATGATCTACGATTGAAGTAGGGCCAAAGCCACACTTCAATAATATCCAAAAATAGTAAACATATGAATGGAATAATCATGAATTTAGGATGTTATACAATAACTGTAAATATGTGACTAAAGTGACATGAGTTCAAGGATGCATGTGGTCGAATCTTACTTTATGCATGCTGTGCACTTATCATACAAAATCACCAAACGTGATCTAAACAAACATTCTAATATGAAATGGAGTTTGTGTGAATTCTACATAGACCGATCCTTCTTTGGGCAAGATGTCATAATGGACCATCCCTCCCTGTACAGGGTCATATCCAAAGATAAGATCATTTCTGTCTACTAATCATTACATGTTGGTTCCTCATATGATCTCAATCGTGCTACCCAAGGATGCTCAACAAGGACCCCCAATATATGGCAGAAATAGCAGATTATTCTATGTGCGCAACATAGTTTCTAGGGATTTCAACTTAGAGGACACAAGCACCTCACCTAATTTTCTATCATAGGGACGAATCCCAAGGCATCACCAAGAGCATCATCAGAGAACCACACAATGCCGATCTACTATCAGAGCTCACTCATATCATATCATATTTCCACAAATCTCGTGGTCTATTGGGATGTACGGTCCCTCAACATATAATAGCAATCATATTATTTCACTGGAAACATGCCATAAGACAAGATTAAGTATATTGGGGTAATTACTCCCTCAACTTAATCATGTCGGTCTCCTCATTCCATATGATTATCAAATCATAACTGTCTTGTAACAATCTGGAGTCCCAGAAATATGGACTTAGGAAACAGGGTATCACTCATAAACCAAATCCATGGTCAATAGCCAATGTAGTGCATTTGAGATGGTACACATTACCTAAACAATCAAGTTTGTGTACAATGTGAAATGCAAATCAAACACCATGATTGTGAATATCACACAACAATATGTAAACAAGAGAGTTAACTAACTAAGCATCATATATATGTCAGCCTCAACTTTAGGCATAAAACATGCTAGAAATAATGTTAGAGTCCAGGACAGACTCATTCAAGTACTCACCCATAAATCTGAAAATCAATATGTATGGCTTATCAATCAATAAGGAAACAACTATATGAAATATTCATAATTTAACAGAACAGACATCAATAAGGAAGAAACTATATGAAGTATCCATAATTTAATAGAACGAACATCATTAAGGAAGCAACCATATGAAGTATCCAAAATTTAATAGAACAACATCACATTTGATCACATAGGTCAATTATAGATTGTAATGCAAAGTCAGGTCAATCGAACATGTCTGAGGAAAGGTCTAGTTCTAAGATACCTTTACTTAAACTCGGATCCATAGTGAGGTAACTACTATAAGTAATGATAATTCAATAAAACTTGTGCCATAATCAGTCTAATTAGGTCAAGATATATTTGTATGTGAAGTTTCAGTCAAAAAGGACAATTCTGGGTGGCTCGGTGCACCTTTCAGCACACCAAAGTCAGACTCGGCGCACCTCTCGGTGCACCAACCTAAGACTCAACGACAATTCCAGTGGACAGCTACTCGACGCCCTATTCGGTGCACTAAACTGACTCGGCGCACTGCACGGGCGCGCCAAGCAACGTTTCTGGGTTCACACCCTTACACTAAAATGGTCATAACTTTCTGTGCAGAAGTCGAAATCGCCTAAAATAGATTTTGTTGGATTTGTAACAAACATAGGAATCCAATAATACCAAGTGTGAATCATTTTGCACTCAGTGGACTTCATGGTGAGTCGAAGAAATCACAAAAATGTTTTCTGGGTGTTCGATGAACAGTTCGGTGCACAGAGTAGGCCACCGAACCACTGGTGACCCCATACACAAAGATACAATAAGTTAGCATGCTTAACATATAATTTCACATATGGATCAACCATTTTCATATTATAATCATCATCAAAGCAACTTAACATAATCAAGTTCTAAAATCAAGGGTAAACCAACCTTTAATCACTTGGATCAAAGAAGGTGTCATTGTGCTACTAATTCATTCAAAGAGAATATTAAACTTGATCACTTACCTTGAGAAGATGGAAAATGATTCAATCAAATGCAAAACAAAATCTTCAATGTCTCCTTCTTCTCCAAGCTCCAAGGTCATCTCCTTCATGCTCTCAAGCAACAAAAACAACAAACGGAGGAAGCTTGAGATTCTCTCAAGCTTAGAGAGAGACACGCAAGGTGGCCCATGCCCCTAGCCTTTAGCTCAAGCCAATCTCACCCATCATTCCTACCACCACAAAACTTGCCCATTGGAGTTAGTGGGATGTTGTATTCCCCAGCACCAACTCTCACTCTCTCTCAATCCAAGCCACACAAAAAAGACAAGGACATCAAATCAATCCTGAACACACATCTCAAGCTTTGATCTAAATGATCCACACCACAAATTAAAATCTAAGATGGGCCGTGCTACTGTCACATCCCGAAACCACTATATAGGACCGGACCGGTCCAGTGGAGACTAGAGACATGACCTTCGATTCCCCTACGGGAGATC
>JAUPMG010160208.1:0-10828 GCA_031762675.1 Pachysandra terminalis | reverse complement strand
TGGGCATTCCAAGCTCACTGTAACGTTTCATGTTGCAGGTTGAGCTAGTAGATGGTGGCTGTGAGTCTCAAATTGCTGCCATGTTATCTTTGTTTTATCTTGCTTTAGTTTCATGCAAACTTGGATTTTGGGATTTATTTATGTATTGTTGTAAGGCCCAGCTGAGTGCCGTTCATTGTACTTTGTTATTTACTTCCTTTATTTTATTTGTTGGTTTTCGCAAACTCTGAGATGAATAAGAATCCATTTCTCTTATTTCATCCTTGTCTTGGTTATTGATATGGCAATCCGCAATCCAGAAGTGGATCCCGAAGGTCTCACCTCGAGATTTGTGCCATTCCCTCTAGGGATGCGTGCACGGGTTTTGGGGCGTGACATGCCCCACGCATTTGAGGGATCTGAAGTCATTTTGGTTGGTATCATACAGCCTATTGGCCCATTATGGTCAAAAAAAAAAGAAAAAAAGTAAACATGCAAAATGGTTCAAAGTAGCCCAATTTACTAATCTTTCGCATGGAGAATCTCATAAGTGAGACCCATTCAATGGTGGATTTAATCTTTCTTTCATTTGCTAAGTTTCAAATTTAGGTGATGAGGAACCTGCAAAGCTTCATGTTTCAGATCACAAAGAGATAAAAGAGATAGATGGATCGGACATTGTATAAGGCCTTGTTTGGCAGTTATTTTGAGAATGCATTCCAGGACTTGGATCGAGTTCCAGTCGGTAGAACGAGTTCTCACAAAAGATTAAATGATTGTTTGGTTAGCACAAGTAGAATGAGTTCTCCTAGAATGAGAAGGATAAATTACCCTTCATCATAGAATCACCTCCAACCGCGATTTTAGATTTTAGGAATGACTTTTTGAGCTTCTGTAATAACGTACTTATAAATAAGTGAGCAATGGCAAACTTGTATATACACCTTTAGTACAATATAATTGTGCAAAGATTATGTGTGGCTATAGGATTTTATGAAAAGAAAAAAAAAATGTAAAATTTAAAAATTTGGTCAAATCTCATTTAAGTACATGTAAATTGTAAAACTAAACATCTATATTAGATTACAAGCCTTCAAATGATATTATAACCTCATGAACGGAATAACAGCTACAAGTGAGATATGTATAAATCTGTCTTCCTCTCCCAGACAGGTACATACCCATATAAAATACAAGTGCCTCAACTGAATCTCGTTCTAAATCAATAGACTATCCTAGAAACGTTTTTTCCTTTGGTGTTTCAGAACCCTATGTCGCTTCATCAACTTTAGCTTATAACTTCTTTAATCATGACTAGGATAGCTACAGTGGATGTACCAACAATTGGGACCTCAGTTTCAAATTGAACCCATTGTCCATATGATAAATGCTACCTTCATGATATTTTGGTGGCTTCTTTAACTTAGACCCTAGTTGCAATTTTGTTTTGAATATCCCCTTAATCAAATAGATATACTTTTCAGAATTTTCTGCCTGAAAATTGGTCCCTACCTAGACTTTTGTATTGGATATCCCCTTCTTGGAGTCCCTCTTCTTTTTCCTATTTTCATACGGATTTAGTCATCAAAAAACAATGTGAGGAAGAGTCGGGTCCCCAAACGAGCTCTCTCCTATTCCATTGGACATCCATTCTTCCTGATTTTAACTATGTAGGGTTATTTGATTTGGCTTTTTTTTTTTCCGATGAATAAATGAAGATTGTTTTAGAAAAAAAGAGATACAAAAAACCTTTGTTCGTCAAAATGAGTCACCTTAGAGAAAGCAAAGTAAAAGAAAAATACAAATAAGGCAAAAACAGTAAGTCAATGAACAATCCAAGCTTATAATCTCCCTGTATAACCTCCTCTGACGGTATGCTCAAGAACGTGTCCACTCTTCTAGCACCCCTCTTGGCCAGCCTATCAGTAATATTGTTAGCTGATCTTGGCACATGATTGAATGAGATGTTCAACCCGTTGAACAAGGACCGATCCAAAGGCACCAAATTACAAAGCTTTGAAGGGCAATGCTCAACCCCAGAAACTCAACGTATAATCGTTGAGGCATCCCCTTCCACCTCTAGATCATAATACCCTGCGACCTCGTTTCTAGTAGATCAGTCAAAAGCGTCAAAAGCTCTACCCACACCAACCTCTTCCCCAATGTGCCTCGAGAAAGCATGAATAATAATCCTTATATGGTCTTTGAACACACCTCTAACCCTTGATAATCCTGGTTGTCCAATAAGCACCCATTGAAGTTTAGCTTTACCATACCCTCATTCAAGGTTGTCCAAGCTATCATAGGTCTGGTCATAATATGGAAGGAAAATGAAACAATCAACCATCCCTAAAATAATCTCCCTCATCGAGATTCCCCGTAAACTCCTTGTAAGTAGAGGCACATGAGGCAACTGACACCATCACTGCATCAATCACTGCATGTGTAGTAAACCTGACATCCTCAAACACTCTCCTATTACTCTCCCTCCAAATGTTATATGGTCTAAGATAACACCTACACAATATACAATCCCTCTTCCCGAAACCCCAAAAGGCCATTGATCAAACAAGAATCACAATGTCTCCAGCATCATCCATGCCATCCCAATCACTTATAAGAAGTACCAAATCTCCCTAGCTACCTGTAGTGTACAAACATGTGATCCATAGACTCACCATAGCACATTAAAATGGCGTAGATATTAGGAGATAAGGCTAAAAACATTCTCCTTTGGAGAATATCAACAATGTTGACTTTATATAATAACAAAATTAATATGAGGGCCTTGATTTTCGGTAGGGGTGCAATTTTCCTCAATTGGTGGTAAGGAAAAGGAGCAATAAGAGCTTCCCTATTGCTAAACGTAGATTAAAAGAAGGACCTACAAGAGAATACCACCTTACCCAAATACGCTAATCTAGGATGGTATCATCAATGAAAATATCCTTAAGGGTATCAAACAAAGATTCTAAATGAATTCAATGAGTTCATATCCATTCTAAGAGGGAGGCTCCAAATCAGGCAATTAGAAGACCACGAAAGTACCTCACACACCAATAAGTGCCGAGACAATAAAGATCGAAAGAGTCAAGGAAATCTCAAAGTCAATAAAGACTCATCCCACCATAAATCTGTCCAAAAATGAATGAAGGCGCCCGAGGACACACAAAATTGAACGTGACTAAAAAAACCTGAGGCTAAGGCCACCCCACTTTCAACGGACTACCCCCATCACTCCTAGAACACTAATTAACATCTCATCCGTTCTCACATGATAACCTTACACCACAAATTGTTCCTTCATCGATGAACTGCCAAACCCATTTAGCCAAAAGCATTGAGTTCCAATCTTTTAAACTCCCCAGGTTAAATGCCCCCTCCCTCATATGCATGCCATCTACCAATGACTAAATGGTCCTTCAACCTACTCCCTTCCCAAAGGATGTCTCTTATATTTTCAATCAACTTTAATCTCTCGCTTGGGCATTCTAAAACAATTTAAAGGATTGGCCAATCCAATTCAGGATTGGCTCAAAATGATCCACGATCCCTAGCCAATCCCTAAAAAATTTCAATAATATATGACTTGGATCGAAACCGTTATGGATCGTCTGACCTGGATGATCCGTATCGGAATCGGCAATTCAAATCAAACGATCCACGTGCATTTTTGTTTTGGTTTTTGTAACTCCTCTGTTTTCAATTTTAAAACTATTCTAAGAAAAAAAAATAAGACTTAGTGACCCGTACACTTTTGTACATGTGGCACACACTCACATTGTACACATGGGCACCTATTATTTGATCTTTGTGATTTATATTGTTAATTGTTGAATTGTATAATGATCTACCTTTTCTGATTTTGAAATGAATTGTTTGATCATGTTTCAATTGCATGTTTGTTTGTGGGTGCATGTATGCTTGTGTGGGTGAGCATGCACTGTATCATATTTGGTGCTTTAAGTGATTTTCTGGTTCTTATGGTTTATAGGGTTGGACCTTGGTTGAACCAGATAACCAAGGTTATTCCCCATAAATAAGGGTGGTTGGGCAAGCCCTCACTTGTTCATTCTTTGCTGGTTAAGAGTTAGAGTGTTTGGTAACTAGAATAGTAGAGAATTTAGGAGAAAATGAGAAAACTAGGGTTGCTCTCCTTGTTCTTCATTGTTCATCATTCTTTTTTGTTCTGGTTCTATTGGAGGTGTCTCCTTCGTCTTCATCCTTCATCGGTTTTCGTGTGTTCTTGCTTGCATTTGGATTGAGGTAGGTGTATTCCCTAACCTGTAATTCTCTACTTTGTCTTTCTCTTGCACTTAGTTTATTTTTTGTTGATTGAAGTGTTTAATGTGTTTACAGAAGTGTTTAGGAGCTTTTGAAATCATGAAATGAATTTCCAAAATGTTTTCCAAAGTTAAAATGAAGCATGTGGATTTTAAGAATTTCTAATGATTCTTAATCTTTATATTTGGACCTAGGTTGATTGTTTGGTTTGATTGAATATGGTAGAAGACTTGGGATTTGGGTAGTGATTTGTGTGGATAAGGAGTGGCTTCGGAAGACCTTAGGGTCAGCCAAAGACCCCTTGGAAGCATGATCACAAACCCAGAAAATTCTGGGCTTTTGCACTGTTCGGTCAACCGAATAGGTTGGCTCGGTCAACCGAAGGTGACCTTTGGTCGACCGAAAACCAATTGAAGGATCCTTCGGTTACAATTATAGGGACTCAGCCTGTGTGTTTATCCTGCTCAGTCAACCAAAGCAGATGTTCGGTCGACCGAGGGAAGGGCTCGGTTAACCGAAGACCCTTCAGTCACATTTACAGAAACTAAGGTCAGTGGGATGTTAGATGCTTCAGTCAACCGAAGCTAGTGTTCGGTCAACCGAAGGTCTAACCCAAAAATTGGTTGTTTTCCTATAGGTACTCAGCTGATCAAAGTTTCACTTCGACCAACCGAAGCCTACCTTCGATCAACTGAAGAGCAGTCTTCGATCAACCAAAGGGTGCAGAATTGATTGGATTGCTTGTTTGAATTTTTCTTTGTGTATATTCAGTTTACATATGTATAGGGTGCATGTGTACACCCAAATGATGATGATCTATGTGATGGTTGGATACGTGTTAAATACTATTGATTTATGATTATGAATGGACTATGGATGTGTGTTGTACTATAGAAAGTGGTGACAATGTGATGTGACATATGTGGGCATTGTGCAGGATATAATATGGTGATTATAAAGCATAATGGGATGCTATAATGATTATGCCTGTGATGATGTATGTTATGTGAAAACGATGCATGTACAAGGTAAGTACGATGCTTGATGTGGTGTATATGGATGACATGAATTATAAATGTTATAATGACATGCGTGTGTGGACTGCCACCCTAGGATTTAGAAGTGTGAAGGATAGGTAGGGGCATCAGATATGCCATGCCATTGGTTATTAGCCTTAGCTAATAGAATTGTCACAGGTTAATAGATATGATAATCAGATTGTGAATAGCGATTCAGTAACTAAGTTTGTTTAAGCTTAGGTGACCCTTGTAGTATGAATCCATCACGTAACGAATTGTGGCTACATTTGGGCTATTTCTTAACCATGAAGTGAATTAAAAAGAGGTTAGGCAACTTCATGTGGCTTATCAGGGTGGTTGTGTTTGGGTTTACATTTTAAATAGGTTGGGCACTCCCGTGGGTTGTAGGTCATCCTAGAAATGTGTTGCACACGTAGATTGGAGATTTTCTTATCCAATCGTTGTAAAATGGGATACAGGAGGCATTTGATCCTTGCCTAAAAGTTGGATTGTCTTTGGCCAGACGGATATCCGTAAGTCTGTGACAGGGATTTGAGTCAACTCACTTGATAAGAGTACCTCTGATGTCATGTTTGTGCCTGTTTATCTTGTATTATGTTTGTATGAGCATATCATTAGAGTATAGATAGACTGTATGTGGTCACAGTTTGTAAGAAACCTTGGTGATTGTCCTATTATGGATGATCTAGCATGAGTGTACAATAGCATGGTTGAGATGTTGTTGTGGATGCACGTGATGTACGACACTCGATGCGATGTTTACACTACGATGTATGCATTTTATTCATGAGATATGATGTGGTTTAGAACTACGATATGATGCGATATGACCTGTTGGGTGTGTCATGAGATGTTCTTTGCAATGTGTTATGTATGAGATCACATGTGGATTATGTTTGGATATTATGTTGATATGATGCTTAATAGCATGTGTCGAATGTTATATTGTAATGTTGATCACACAGTTGTTTTGGAGGGCTAGTTGTTAGCATTCAGCTACTAGCTATCTAGCTAACCCATCATTGGGCTTATATTTCAAGTCTGCCACATGATCCAACAACGAGATGATGAGGCAAGATGGCAATGGTCTTCATTGTAGTCTTAGCATTTAGAGACTGTATAGACTAGGCTATTTCCTTTATTTAGATATTGTGTAACCTTGGATTTGAATATAAATTATGTCAGTTAATTTCAGTAGGTGGTATTTTATTACAACCTACTAGTTGCTTATGTTTTTAATGGAACCCAGTTTTGATTTTCACTCATGTCGATTGATTAATGAAAGTTTTTGTTAACCCTATTTTTAATGAGTTAAAGTTTTCCACTGTGTATTCTAAACTAGGTGAGCTAACTCCGCTACACCCATTATGTAAGGGAATTAGTGACCTAGTGGCCTCCTAGGGATTGGAGCACGAGGTAGTGTGTTCGAGATCGGATTGCACACCTTTTGATGTGATCCGGAATTCGAGGCGTGACAGTGGTACCAAGCACTAGGTTTAGGTTTGTTTAAGTGTGTCTAAAACCTTAGGATGACTTAGTGCGTCTGAGTTCAAAGTGGTGAGTGACTTTTAGGTGGTTCTGTGTTTCGAAGTCCTACCATCGTCTCAATCTCGTGGATTTGTGGTATGATAGTAAGTGGTAACATTTTCAATGATTGCACAAGTATTGGTGTGTTGTTGTGTTTATTGTGTTTTGTTCTCTGCCAGCAAGTGTAGATGGCTGGTAGAAGGAGGCGTGGAGTTGCTAGGGCCAGTGGCAGTGATGATACGGGACCTACCGATCAGTTTGCTGATGTTCACTGGGTTTTGGGTGATTTGGCGGCAGCTTTGAAGCAAGAGAGTGCCATGAGGATGGATGATTCGGCAACTCCGCCTGTTCAGCTAGCTTATCTTGCTCCGATTGCTCCTCCAGTTGTGCAGCCTAAGCATTGGATTGATCAGTTTAAGAGACCGATGCCTCTAGCTTTCAGTGGTGCAGCTGGTCCACCCAAGGCTCAATCGTGGATAGATATGATGGACAAGACCTTCGAAGCGATGGTCTATCCGAAGGAAGAGAGGGTTCATCCGACGACCTTCATGTTGGAGGGGGAAGCCTACCACTGGTGGATGGGTCTCTGGAGTTGGGCGATGAATCGGTCACCTAAGAGAGATTCCAAGAGCTGCTTTAAGAGGGGTTCTTTCAGGAGAACTACCGAAATAAGCGGGTGACCGAGTTCATGCATCTATAGAAAAGCGAGTTGGGCGAGTTCATGCATCTATAGCACGCTTCATGGAGCTGATGAGATCCGTTCCGCACATTGTGGCCACTAAGAGTCATAAGGCGAAGAAGTTCTAGGCTGGTCTGAAGTCTATGATCAGAGGCAAGTTGGTGGTGCTAAACTTGACTCGCTTTCTAAGCAAGGTTTGTAATGTCGATGTCGCAAGACATGTTGCAAACTGGTAAGACCTGCGACATTTCGTGAAATGTCGCGACATTAGGGGAAAAAATAGGAAATTCAGGGAAATCTTAGTTTTTTTTTATCCCCACTCCTAGATGAGCATTATTGAGGCCTAAATACACCTTAATACATCAAAACATGCGAAAAAAAAAAAAAAAAAAAAAACTCCCTTAATAAAGACCACTAGTTAAGGGGGGTTAGGGTTCATGTTGTAATGCCGAGCTGTCAGTTACAGACTCCATTTGTACTAAAAATCAAAAAATACAACATCAAATTAACGTAGATAGATTGTTCTTATACTTTTTTGTAACTATTTATTTATGTTTTCATAATTTTATAAGATTTTTTCCCTCATGTAGCAGGGAAAAGGGAAATTCAGCGACTTCCCATGATTTCTATGTCGCTGGACCAAAATATGTCGACATGTCGCTACATGATGACATTGAAATCCCTGTTTCTAATGTTCTAGAATGATCCAAGAGGGGGTAAAGAAAGAGTCTGAGATCTACCACTAGGAATCAGCAACGGACGAAGGGCAAAGGCATGATGCAGTCCTCCCTATCTTAGCAGAGTGGTGACACATGCGGTTCCTTTGGTTGCACATCATATGCTAGTGTCAGCTCCAACTCAGTAGTAGCAAGGTCAGGAGCAGAGGTTGTGTTTCAACTATGGACATCCAGGGCACGTGAAGAGATTATGTTATGCATCTTAAGAGTGCAGCCGCAGCAGAGAACCGATGGTGTTCCACCATTGCCGTCACAGGGTCGTGTACTTGCTTTAGCTCAGAAGGAAGATGTTCCACCGAGAGCAATGATGGAAGATACCTTGGTGTATCATTCTATGCGCATGTATTGTTTGATTCTGGTGTGTCCCATTCTTTTATTGCTTCTGCATTTGCTTTGTCTTTGGGTCTGGCTTAGGAGAAGCCAAATGTTGGTGTTTTGGTCGGTAATCCGATGGGGATGTGGCTTCTCTGACTAGAATTTTCCGATCCTGTGTGATCCAAGTGGGAGAGCCAACCTTGCCTGTGGATCTGATGGTTTTGGAGATAGAGTTCAATGTCATCTTAGGCATGGATTGGTTGTCTGTCCATCGTACCAAGATTGACTATTTTCGGAGGGTTATGACTTTGCACACACAAGGTTCAGCTCTACTCTGTTTTGTTGGTGTTGTTGGGGATCAGTTGGGGGAGTTGGTTGCTAGTCTGTCCTTGCAGGACAAGAGGCGAACCATCAACCGGATTCCAGTGGTCTCTGAGTACAGTGATGTATTCTAGAAGATTCCCGATTTGCTGCCGAGGAGAGAGATAGAGTTCCAGATTGATCTTGTGCCAAGGACTTTGCCTATATCTCTTGCGACATATCGGATGCCTTCGTCTGATTTGAAGGAACTCAAGGAGAAGATTGACTAGTTATTGGCATTGGGATTTGTGAGGTTTAGCACATCTCCGTGGGGTGCTCCAGTTCTTTTTGTGAAGAAGGATGGCTCCATGCGACTTTGTGTTGATTATCGCTAATTGAACAGTGTGACGAACAAGAACAAGTATCATTTGTCAAGGATTAAGGAATTATTTGATCAGCTTGAGGGAGTGGTGTACTTCTCAAAGCTTGATGTGAATTTGGGCTATTACCAGTTGTGGATCAGAGATGAGGACGTCCAAAAGACTGCTTCCAGGACAAGGTATGGGCACTACGAGTTTGTCGTTATGCCATTTGGTTTGACGAATGCACCTGTAGTATTCATGGACTTGATGCATCAGATCTTTCACCAATATCTGGACAAGTTTATTATGAGATTTTTGGATGACATCCTTATCTACTCTTGTTCAAGAGAGGAGCATTTACATCATCTAAGGATCGCTCTGCAGTTGTTGCGAGACCATCAGTTGTATGCCAAGTTGGAGAACTGTGACTTCTAGCATGAGGAGGTGAAATTCCTTGGGCATGTGGTTTCGAAGGCTAGGAATTATGTGGATCCAGCCAAGGGGAGGCAATGTCGAATTGGTAACACCCCAAGAATGCTTCAGAAATCAAGAGTTTCTTAGGCTTGGTAGGCTATTACCGGAGGTACATCCAAGGATTCTCCAGTATTGCAGTGCCTCTCACTTGTTTGAAGAGGAAATATTTGAAGTTTGTCTGGAATGAGGCTTCTGAGAAGGTTTTTGAGGAGCTTAGAGTGTGGCTGACTTCTTCTCTCGTGTTAACTATTCCGATCCGGGGTGAGAATTTCGTGGTGTTCACGGATGCTTCATTGCAGGGTGTGGGATGTATTCTGATGCAGAACAGTCGAGTAGCTGCTTATGCGTCGAGATAGTTGAAGACACATGAGGGGAACTATCTTGTGCACGTTCTGGAATTAGTTGTTGTGTTGTTTGCCTTGAAAGTGTGGAGGCACTTCCTGTATGGAGAGACCCCTTTTTCAGACCATAAGTGCATGAAGTATCTTTTCTCTTAGAATGAGCTAAACATTCGCCAAAGGAGATACATGGATTTACTGAACGATTATAACTTCCCATTGCAATATCATCCTGGGAAGGCAGATGTCGTAGTGGATGCTCTAAGTAGGAAGTTGTCACGCCCCAGATCACGTAGCAAGGATCCCTACGCGGGATGGCACAGATCTCGAGACGAGACCTTCGGAAATCATTTTTTGACCGCGAATTTACATACAATAACCAAGATGTAAGAGATGAAATAAAAACTGATTTTATTCATCACCACAGATTCGCAAAAGTAATACAATTAATTCGAAAATTAAATAGACAAGTCAAACGGCTTCAACAAAGCCTTATATAAAAATCCAAATACTAAAATCCCAACTAAATTTATTACAATTGAAATAATAAATAAAGAAACATGAAGCAGTATACGTCCATGATTCCAATCAACTCAACATCAACCTGCAACATAAAAGTTACATGAGCATGGAACACTCAGCAAGCATGATCCAGCCACCATCCACATTGTCATACATGAACTAAATCCAGTGATAAAACAACATATAACAACATAAAATAAATAACATATGCTATGACATGAATATGATGCTAGAATGACAAACAGATGAGCTAATGTATGCTCAAACAATA
>JAUPMG010160197.1:0-10829 GCA_031762675.1 Pachysandra terminalis | reverse complement strand
ATGGGCTATTTTAAAATAATATATTTCTTAATAAAATTACTTAAATATCCTCTGTGTATATATATATATATATATATATATATATATATATATATATATATATATAAAAGTACTTAAATATCTTTCTAATCGGATTGGGATCTTAATCAGGTCGGATGTATATATCTATATTCAAATCCGATTATAAACGGATTCACTTATCCAGATCCAAATCCGACCCGATGGATATTTAATCGGGTAAATATCTTATTTAATTGGATAAATTTAAACAGATTCGGATCGGTATCAGATCAAGATCCGACCCATTGACAGTCCTAGGTAGAGGTGTCAATGGATACCCGATGGCCCGTATACCCAACATACTTTAGTAAGGATATGGACTATGGACCTGGGGAAGCAAATGTCAATGGCTGGGTAGGGTTAAATGGGTAGCCCGCTTGAACCCACTCCAATTAGGACGAGTTTGATAAGCCGAAATCGTTACTGGTCGTTCTCTCGGAATATCAGTTTCAAATAGGGTGAGGGTGGCAATGGGCGGGGCCATTATCTGCAGGTATGTGATATTATGTTGGCCTGAGCCCATATCAGCCCGAGCTTCGTGCTGAACATTGATTGCCCAAGCCTGTCCATTGTGTTATATATCAAGTTCAAGCCCGCCCATGAAGAAGCCTAAGATAGAAAAATAGTACAAATTAGTAGTTACAAAGATTTTCACTAGGGACTAAAAGGCATAGCATGTGATTCCCACCACTAAGCTACAACTATAGGATGATATTGTAGTTTAGAAACCTTTATATATATTACATATCTTTGGGCCAATTTGGCCGGGATCTAATAAAAACCTAAGTCCGGCCTTAAGAATTAATCGAGCCTGGAATTTCAGTCCAACCCGACCCTACGGGCTCCTAACTCTTGCCCAAGCCAGCCCAAATGTAAGGCGGGGCTGATGATCCAGCCGACCCATTGCCACCCCTAAGATGAGAGAATATTGGAAATCCTTATAACTTCTATCTAAAATATTTCACAAAATCTTTAGACAAAATAAACTAAATTTCACAAAAAAAAAGGGTGTTATGTTGATGAAATAGCTGCAGTCTCTTTTTGAAGGTTGTAAACGAATCGGATCACGTATTTCGATGTATACAAATTCAGATCTACAGCGACAGATCTTTATCAAATCGAAAAATGTCTTGGGTTGGAATATGTGATTACTAGAATCACACACAATATTCACTCAAAAAGACTAGATCTCTGTATACGAATGTAGCAACAATCCATATCTCAAAGGAGAAAGTAGAGACGAAGAGAGAAATACTCTAGGGTTAGAGTCTCCAAACGTGTGAAGCATTATGTGAGGAGGAAGAGTCCTATATTTAGGAGACTCAACTCAAGTCCTAATGAAACACTCTCCTAGCTAAAAGGAGAGAGTCTCCACGTTCCATTTTTAGGGGATATCTGATCTCAAAGATCACAAGATATAACCTTCAAATCTAAACCTCTTGGATGCGGAAACCAACCATAACTCATAACAATCAACATATAAGCGGAAGCCAATTCATAATTAAACCATCCTTCACAATTCAATTGTCTTTAGATTATAGTTCAAAACCAAAACAGAACCCAATTCAAACTTAACGCTCTCATAATTTATTACAACTCAAAGTAAACTGAAATCAGAAAAAACGGCAACTAAAGAATCATATCCTGCCTTGCACCCTTATCTCCGACTTATCTCCTTAAACAGCACATATAGGTGTGAGCTTATAAAACCCAATTAAAAATTAAAGTCGTTTGTCTCGTAATATGAATAATATATCCAAGCACATACATGTATCATATTAAACATTAATAACATAATCGTTCAGTCATATTAAACTTTCATGATCCAGTAAGAACGAATGTATTAGTATCTCATTCATAACTTCACGTAAATATTAGAATAGCATATAGCATATATATATTATAAAAATGACATTGAATGATGCAATGAATGGACCTAAACCTTACACATCAACAAAACTCGTTAAAAATTGCCGCCGCCGGTGTGTGAAAGTCTCATCTCACTACCGGTCTTTGTTGAGTTATTTATCGTCTTCAATATTTCCAATTCAATCCAGGTGTTATCATCTAAATTTTATATTTCCAATTCAATCCAGGTGTTATCATCTAAATTTTTGTAAACCAAACGCAACAAAGTCGTGTCCACTTCTCTAAGCTTTCAGCTAAAAGGACCTAAATGCCCTTCAATGAGACAACTTGGTATACTTCAATCTTCTTTCGTGAAACCGCGCGTCTCCCTCCCGGATCTGGAAAAACGACTTTCCGGATCGGGGACCGGACTGGTCCTGGCCGATCCCAATTCGGATTGGCGATTTCATCCGGTCTGATCCCGTACAAAATTTGTACCATCAATTATTTATTTTATTTTATTTTATTTTATCTTTTAAATTTAATTAACCATTGTTAAACACCATTTGCTCTAAAAGTTCAAGCTGTTAAAGAACAACACAACAATGCATATCAAATGGTTTAACACCCTCCTGCACGTGCGCTCTCCGTACGAGAACAATGCATTCGTGGAAGACACAGGGCACCAAAGCAAACACACAAACATACACCTCCAGGATTTGATCACTTGATAGAACAGGAGGTCATGTGATCGAATCCCGGGGTGTATTTCTGTGTTTACCTTGGTGCCTTACGTTCTCCCACGGATGTATTGTTCCCGTGCAAAGCCCGTTGGCAACTGGTCCCTTCTCTAACAGCTTGAGCTTTTAGAGCAAACGGCGTTTAACAAACTGACACGTGCCTAGCCGTTGTTCCAAAAGCTCGAGGACTTATGGAAACTCATTTGGTTAAGCACTTAACCATTAGGATCGTAACATTTTACCATACTTCCGTAGCCAACATCCATGGCAGCTCATTGGCAACTGATCCCTTTTTCTTTTTCTTTTTTTCCTATTTTTAAGACTGTTCCAATTTGCTCTTATCGTGATTTGAACCCGAGAAGTGGTGCTTGCTTTGATACCAGTGTTAAACACCATTTGCTCTAAAAGCTCATGCTGTTAAACAACGGCACAACAATGTATATCAAATGGTTCAACAGGCATTCTTGTTATCGGACCAGTCCAAACCGATATCTATAAGACTGATTGTATCGGTGTACCGGTCATAGAACCTGTTGTACTGCTCCAGACTGGTATCAGTTGTACCAGTTCGATCCAAAGCCTCACAATACAACAGTTGTATCATGGTGTAGGACCAGACCAGTCCTGACCAATCTCGACACAGACCGTATCGAGATCGGTCCGATCCTCAAAACCTTGTTCCGGACAGCCTTCGAAAGATTGCGTGAGACTTTTTTTCTTTGGCAAGTAAAAGATTGCGTGAGACGATGTCCTTGGAAGAACAACAACTAGATTATGTTTAATTTTCTTACCTATTAAAAAAAACGCGTCTCCCTTTATAATAAATTTTAGAAAAGATAGAAGTGGTTGAAATATGATGACTTTCACTATAGTATACACTGTATCTATTGGGTCATCTGTAGCCAACTAATGCACAGAAGGCAAGAATGAACCTTCCTTTCACCCTTCTCTGCCTATAAAAGGTCCCAAGAGCTCCATCTTTCCCTCACAGTCACAGCCAATCTCTCTCCATTATCATGGCTTCTTCAGTCTCATCTTTGGTTTTCCTCTTCTTGTGTTCCTTGATTACAGTCTCTGCTGGTAATTTCTATCAAGATTTCGACATCACTTGGGGTGATGGCCGTGGGAAGATAATCAACAATGGAGAGCTTCTCACTTTATCTCTTGATAAAGCCTCTGGTTCTGGATTCCAATCTAAGAGTGAGTATCTATATGGGAAGATTGATATGCAGCTCAAGCTTGTCCCTGGCAACTCAGCTGGCACTGTCACTGCTTACTATGTATGTTTCTATCAACACATCATCTTCTTCACTCTTTCCTTAATATTTATTCAATTTCATGGTTCTTATTAAGGATCTTATTAATCCATAATCTTGCAGTTATCTTCTAAAGGATCGACATGGGACGAGATTGATTTTGAGTTCTTAGGGAACCTCAGTGGAGATCCTTACATCCTTCACACTAATGTTTTCAGTCAAGGGAAGGGAAACAGAGAGCAACAGTTCTATCTGTGGTTCGATCCCACCATGGACTTCCACACCTATTCCATTCTCTGGAACCCTCAACGCATCATGTAAGTACATATCCATCGGAAGTGAATCATCTGTGATGAAACTCCCCTTTGATGGGCTTGTTATAAGTTACTCAGGTGATGACGAAATTATAATTTAGTTCGATGAAGAGGTGCTTTGCATAGGACGATGATGGCTAAATTATAATTTCGCCAACACCTGTGTGTCTCGTACACGCCCATCACAGGATTGTTTCATCATAGAGGATCTGCTCTCATATCCATCCATTATTGTCATAATAATTGAAGACATGGTCTGAAACCTAGAGGAATAGACTTCAAACACGGATGACTTCTATTTGGGTTGTTGATCGATCGGGATCAAGCAATAATAATAAAAACCGTAAAAATGAAGATCAAATAATGCACATAGATATACGTGGTTAGCAAAGTCAATATCCACGGGAGAGAAGAAGTTTCTACTGTGTCAAAAACGAATTAGGGTTACAACTGATATACTTATTCAATATATGAACCTTATGGTGGGACCTCAGGGTCGTGCATAAATCCGACTGATATTCTTATTCAACATATGAACCTTATGGCGGGACCTCAGGGTCCTGCATAAATCCGATGACAAAAGACCTTTAATTAATTAATTTTTCTTGTCCCTTTTTCATTGTAAACTGATCCTACTATATATATAATTTTTGAAATAAAGTCTTTTTTTTATTTATTCGTAAGGACCACCAACAATAAAGTCAGCTTTATTTTTTGTAAAATTTGAGTACGTCATAGCTCCTCGCAAAAGACACGTCGAGACTAATCAATTGCCATGTCACATACCTCCAACCAACCTGAACTCAAGTTGTCACATACTTTATGGGAGAGTACATACTTTATGGGAGAGTCGGGGTCTTATAAGACCTCGTGGTTCCGCCAAAAGTTCATATAGAGAAAATCTCCAATATATCTTTATTGTACTGCGGGGAGTCCCCCGCACTCCCAAACCCCATGGGAGCCCTCAGGTCTCTCCCCTTGGATCTAGTGACTAGTGAACATGAACCACCCACTATCTCTAACAATGGATAAACTCAACCAAATGTTTTGAATAGCTTAGTTTTAATTTCATCATTTTATTACCATTCTCTTGACATTGCTTGTTAATTTGCTGCACCAAACAGCTTTTCTGTCGACGGAACTCCCATTAGAGAATTCAACAACTCGGAATCAATTGGCGTTCCCTTTCCAAAGAATCAGCCCATGAGGATCTACTCTAGTCTTTGGAATGCCGATGACTGGGCCACGAGAGGTGGACTTGTCAAGACAGATTGGACTCAAGCTCCCTTCACTGCATCTTACAGGAACTTCAATGCCAATGCATGTGTGTGGTCTTCTGGATCATCTTCTTGCAATTCAAATTCTTCCTCATCATCAACATCGAATGATAAAGCCTGGCTTTCACAAGAGCTGGACTCAACCACTCAAGAGAGGTTAATATGGGTGCAGAAGAATTATATGATCTACAATTACTGCACCGATGCAAAGCGCTTTCCTCAAGGCCTCCCTCCTGAATGCTAAGCGAGGAAGAAAGAGATTTCATATCGTCAACAATTTTCCACGAGATATAGTTCCTTTGTTGATTTGATTGACTTGTTATTCGTACAGTCTTAAATTCATTTTTCCATTCCCTAATAAACTTAATGTTTTAACTCAATCTTATCAAACGTAGGATTCTTTATAGGGATAAATTATAGCTGTGCTTTACAAGGTTAATTGAGACTTGTTAATTGAAATGTCATTATATATAAGCAATATTTTGAGACAGCCCAAACAACCCGATTGGACAATTACTTGTTGCAGAAATTAAACCAAGATTAGATATGTTCTTTATTTAACTATAATTTACATGTTCTAATTTTTTATATCACAAAGAAATAGAATTAGCAGTATAAGCAGAAGATAATTCATTCATTAAATTCAACTTAATCATACAATTACAAGAATACTCATATCCAATGAAAATCTCATTCCTGAATAAGATAAACTTATCCGACTCATACGCTAGTTTAAAACCCTTTTTATTAAGTAGGTCTACATAAACAAGGTTTTTATTAATGTTAAGTACATGAAGTACATTGATTAAGGTAAGAATCTTTACTGGTGTAAGTTTGAGTTGCACAGTTCCTTTTTCAATAACCTTGGTGCGAAAGTTATTTGCCATATTGACCTTGTGAGCTACCCCGGGTCGGGTGGACCCTAGATAGATCGGATAAATAGGAGTCGTCACCACTCATTGAGTTCGGGTGTGAATGGTCACCCATGGGTTGGTCTTTTATCTTAAAATGGAAAAAAAAAAAAAAGAAGATTAAACATGATCTAACAAGATTGGGTAAGTAGGTTTAATTAAGAGAGTGAGAAGGTGTTAGGCATCCGCTCTCTTCCGGTTTAACCGGTTACCTGGTTTAAGTTTATTTGGTCAAGTTAGATTAAAATTATAAATGAATTAAAATAAATAAAAATTCTCAAAATTCCTGATAAAAGCTAAAAAAACAAAGAGATAGTCTAAAAAAGGAAGATCCATAAAACCTAAAAATAATTAAAAACATCTAAATTCTCTAAGAAGATGAAGTCTTAAATTTAACAATAATAAAAAAAATATCACAAAATACAGCCTATCAAAGCCCCTCGCGATCCTAACCGACAATCTAGTTTCAGACCAATAAGAAGCTTATTGATTCTAAATAATAAATTTATAGAAAGGAAAATCCAATAAGAAGTGATCTTTCCATTAGTTTCATATGCATTGAAATATAAAGATCTATAGCTTAGAACCATGTTGTTTCTCTTCTTACATAGCTTTCCCAAATCAGATCGAGCCCCAAATCCTCACAATTAAAAATCTAAAATTTGAGGAGCTAATCAACTAGAACAAAATCCATGTACAAACTTCTATAAAGCTGAAAAATTTACTGTTTTGCAGGATTAATGCAAAGGATAAACAGATGATCTAATAGCTCTACAAGAATGATACCATCAAATAGGCATAAATCTTTGCCAACCCACCTATCGATTATTATTGAGAATTAATGATAATAAGTTTAAAGAGAAACCGATTGAAATTTTTTAATCCAAAGATCGTCTGAGAAAATGAAACAGTAACCATGACAAATTCACATAATATTTCCTTTCATAAAAATATAAAAAATAAATAAATAAGCAAATAAAATCCTTTACCTACCAGTAATACTTTGTAATAACCAAAGATCACTATACTTTGAGCTCCTTACGATTGGGATTTGAGCTTGGTTAGAAGATGACGATGAAGAGAGGGCTTTGGCTAGAACAAACAAAAATTTTTGGGGCTTTAAGAGGATGAATCAAAGAGATTAAGGTGGGTTTCGGTCGCTGGATTTGTAGAAATCTGAGAAGAAGAAGATGGGATTATGCTATGGACGAACATGTTAAAATTGGGATTCTTGTGTTGGGTTTTGAGATGGATTTCCTAGGGTTCTGGTTTGAGGATATTGCAGGAGATCATAGAGGTTCGATGCCAAGAGAATGGTGATGGAAGAACGCTCAAGAGTTCATTAAGATTAGAAGGGATTTTGCAGATTTTTCAAATGAAGAAGAAAGGGTTTCCGATATACCTTGAATTCGACCTTGGGTTTTCAGCTTCGATTTCCTTTTTTCTTTCCCCCTTTTCTCCTCCCATCGCAACTTATTTGTAGCCTTTGAACCCTACGATTTCAGCCTTCATCCTCATCTCAATTCTCTTCAAATTCTCTATCCCTTTTTTCTCTCTATCTAATCTATCTCTTCTCCCTATTTTTCTGCAATCTTTATCCTTCTTTTTTTTTTCTTTTGCAAAACCCTAAAACAATGGAGAAGAAGAAGAACCCCTATGGATTCAACTTTCTCTCATTTTTTATTTCTTTTTATTATTTTTTTAATTTTCTTTATTTTATTGATTCTATCCTAATAACTATCCTAGTCTAAAAGATTTATTAATCTTAATCCTAATCCTTAATCTAAACATCTCACATTTTTTCCCCTTTTTAATTATTTCCACCAAATTCCTCATTTTAATTGTTTAAAACCAATTTAAAATATTTATCAAATATCACAAATACCCTTCTCACCATCGATTTTAAAATTCAACTAAATTACGGCCATTGGGAGGATTTCGCATAAAAAGATCAAATCCAAAGTCGGAATATTTTTCCGATGTCTAGAAGTCCCAAATTTGACCTAAAACAATAGTAGGGGTAAAACAGTCATTTTCTCTTATGATCTCGGAACTAGGTGATATCGTACTGGTTAGAACACATTTTCAGCCGAGAATTCATTTATGATGCCAGAAATAGATTTTGGTGAATGGTGAAGCGCATGGGGTCCACCCACTGAGGGTATTTTGGTAATTTCATGGATTTTGGGGATTTCGAGGATAATTTTGGTTCAAATGGATTTGTGATTGAAATTGAGATCGAACATGAAAAGGTGCCAAGCTCAAGCCTCCAGAAGCTGCAAAGATCAAGGGAATCAATCTCGTGCAAATTGGGGTTTCTACAGACCTATTTTCATCACCGATCTTTTCACAAGTCTTAAAAAGACTACGATCCTTACATATATGAATGGTTGCTCCCATATCGAGCTGCCAACCATCTTAAATTCCTACAAAATTGGCTTAGAACACTGTTGCAATGATTTTTTTTCCATCATATTTACTTGACTTGTCATAGGCTTCTTTCAAAGACGTTAGTCTCGTAAATAATGACCGGTTTTCACAAAAGTGATAATTTCCTTTCTTGGTATCTTGCCTCTTAAAATACTTGTTATTTTTATGCTTAAGTTTGGTATTCTTTGATTTAGTTTCCTCAACCATATTTACCTTAGAATGATTCTCATTCGCATCATCCTTCTTATCTCGATTACCGGAAGCTTCTTCAATTCGAAGGTGATGTTGTAAAGATTCCATTATATATATGACTTCTCTTCAGGGCTTAAGCCTTTTCTTATAGCTACCCATTCCAAGCAGAGAGGAGTTTAGCAATAATCATCCCGACTTAAAATTCCAAGTATTATTCATGCATGTAGTTTTAAGATCACTAACAATAAGTTAGAATTCATGCACTTGTGCTAGAACAGATTTATCATTAGTCATCTAAAAATAAAATTACTAATTAAAATGTATGGTTACTTCCCTCTTCAATGCAATACTTGTTGTCTAAAGCCGTTCATAGGAACGTTGTAGTAAGGTAAGAGCGATGTACACTGTAGACTCAGTTGGAGAGATTGTTAGAGATAGTGGGTGGCTCATATTCACTAGTCTCTAGATCCAAGGTGGAGGGACCTAAGGGGCCCCATGGGGAAGCCCAAAGCACCATGTGGAGAGGTCCCTCACCGGATCACGGGTAACTCGTTGTGCGGGTTAGTACCATGGGGTTAAGGGGTACAGAGGCAGAGCCCCCATGGTACAGTAAGGATGTATTCAGGATTTGCCCCAGATATTGGGTAGAAGTATAAGTTGTAACCCTAATTCACTTTTTATATAGTAGGAACTTCTTCTCTTCCATGGACTTATGCTTGTCGAACCATGTATATCTATATGCATTGTTTGATCTTTGTTTTTACTGTGTTTATTATTATTGCTTGATCCCGATCAACAAAAGCATTCAGGATGTAACCTTTACAACAGAAGTTTTCTTTTCTTTTCCGTCTCTTCTCAATCACTTTGATTGTCTCAACATTAGACGGTTTTGTGATAGCTTCCAGATCATCTTCAAGGATGTAGGAGCTTGAGGGTTGTAAAGAAGAAAAACACTTTGTTTTGTCATTGGGTGAAGTTGTGATCATCAAATAGATTAAGACAAATGAGATCTTGATTCATGACTTCAAGTAACTAAACCATTGAACCCTCTATTTGCAAAAACTTGTCTAAAAAAATTGTTAAAAAATAATGGAGGATTAAAAATATGAAGGGTTGGAACACTTGATCACTCGGGCAATCTTAACAAAGCGGATTGAGCGAGTTTTAATCATGTCAGACTCGGGCTACATCAAAATCAGTTAACAAAAGAACTCGGTCCAAATCTATTTAACAAAAACCCAACAGGAACTCAACTTGTTGAATTCGATCGGCCCAAATTAAATGAAAAAGGCTTAGAGAAAGTCTAAAAAATTATATTTTGTAAAGGTAATATAAAATTGTACAATTTTTATTGAGTTAATCTACAGTACCTTAATTGTCTCCTTTCTTTTTTATTCTTTATGTATGCCAATTCAGACCGGCCCGAACTCAAATTCAGACTCCAAAATGAGCCCGAACCAAATCCATTTGGTTTGGTTTTTTAAATCGGTTTGGTTTTCTGATTAGTATAATGCAATTTGATTTGTTTTAGGTATAATCACTAAGGTGGCGTTTGCCCCGGCTTGTGCTTATGGATCAGCATTTATTGGATAAGTGGCTCAATGGGAGCACTTATCCACAGCAACAATAAGTGCTTACTTGAAGCAAAATGCGTTTGGTAAAAACATTTATTTAAGTGCTTATGAAGAAATTAAGCGTCAGCATTTATTGGATAAGTGACTCAATGGGAGCACTTATCCACAGCAACAATAAGTGCTTACTTGAAGCAAATTGCGTTTGGTAAAACATTTATTTAAGTGCT
>JAUPMG010160186.1:0-10829 GCA_031762675.1 Pachysandra terminalis | reverse complement strand
ATCTTACTAGAACAATTTGTTGAACTTCCGCTTATGTTTACCATGTTTATCCACCTCCATAGTGATATGGGGTGAAGATCGCATCTGGATCCGGAAAATTTTAAAATTTCGGGTCGGGTCGTGACAGAGTTATACCTTCATTTGAAAAACTTACTCATCCGAGCTTTCAACTTATGTTGTTTATTAATATTTTTCAAGTATTTGATGAATTCTATCGAAGAAAGCAGCTATATGGGAATAAAGGGGGTAGAAGATATATGATAGATATTGTATATTACATTGTAGAATGAGTTCAGTTAATTAAAAGAACAAATTGTAATATTTATTAATTATTTATTAGAACTAATGTGCTTTCGCTTATGTTCTATATTGCTTATCCACTCCCATTGTGTTGGGTTGAGAGTTACAATTCCATCATTCTGAGTATCCCAAGGATCTCTTTAGGTTTGGGATGTGACACTATGTGATAAAGTCTCTAAGCCTCAGACTCATCAAGGCACATTAATTAACATCTCATAGACATACATAATTGATTTTATATCCTTATCTAGGATTAAATAATAATATGAATCCCTTATTTATTATATAAAAATACACTAGACCATAGGCCATAATGTCTAATCATCATCAATACAAAAACAAATTAATACCACCTTTAATCCATAATATGCAAAATCCAACTAGGAAATTAAATAATCTCTACTAGTATTTATTTACAACTTATTCAAATATACACATGCAAATAATTAAGTAAATCATGCCACGATACTCTAATAAGCCATATGTAAGGGCACATATTTAATTAAATACTAACAAAAAACCTCTACTCTTTTTGCGTCCCTCAGTTAACTGAAGGGTCCTCTTCGGTTAATCGAGGAGGGCTTCAATTGGTCTGTTGACCAACCAAGGCCTCTTCAGTTTATATTCCTACTGTTCTCTATTTTGGGTTCCTTTGGTTAACCGAGGAGGGCTTCGGTTGGTCTGTCGACCGACCAAAATCTCTTCGGTTAGAAAAACAGTAACCCCAATTCTCTGTGGAGTCTGCTCGGTTAATTGAGAATCATCTTCAGTTAACCATACACCCCCTTCAATCAATCGAGAAGCGCCTTCGATCGATCGAAGGCTAGCTCAGTTACTCTTTGGCCGGTCTTCGGTCTGTTGAAGGACTGCTTCGACTAACCGAACAGCCCAGTTCAGCTAACCAAAGACTGCAGAACTTGGGTTGCTAGAAATTCGATTTTAACATGCTCTTATTCTCTTCAATCCATCATTGTTTTGGTTTTGAAAATTAATATTAAACATCCTAAAACAATGATTATCACAATGTATGATTCAACAAATGACCCTCTAATGATCATCGATGCATCGATGCATCTATGCATTTTATGTTATTTGTTTTTGTAAAACACAGTGTAGATACATAAATATTAAGGCAAGATATTGGCTGAGATTTGGTCTCAAGAAACATTATGGATGACCAACTTGTTGGGACGACCAAATTTTTACAAATGCTAATCGTTACCTTCCTATCAGGTTGGGATGACCAAGTTTCTCCAAATGATGATCGTTACCTTCCTATCAGGTTGGGACGACCAAGTTTCCCCAAATGTTGATCGTTACCTTCCTATCAGGTTGGGACGACCAAGTTCCTCCAAATGATGATCGCTACCTACCTATCAGGCTGGGACAACCAAGTTTCTTCAAATGTTGATCGTTACCTTCTTATCAGGTTGGGACGACCAAGTGTCTCCAAATGATGATCGTTACCTTCCTATCAAGTTGGGACGACCAAGTTCCTCCAAATGATGATCGTTACCTTCCTATTAAGCTGGGACGACCAAGTTTCCCCAAATGCTGATCGTTACCTTCCTATCAGGCTGGGACGACCACGTTTCCCCAAATGTTGATCGTTACCTTCCTATCAAGCTAGGATGACTAAGTTTCTCCAAATGCTAATCATTACCTTCCTATCAGGCTACAAGTTAAATGTTGCATAATGTCCAAGCCGGAAATCCAATGTTTCCGAACAATCAAAACGGAATGCCCAACAGTCGGGACACCCCAAATCAAGGACTTCATCGACATTAATATGATAACCAGTCGAAAGTGCTAAGGTACAAATACCTCGAGAGCACCTAAACACCAACTCATCGAAAGCGTTAAGGTACAAATACCTCGAGAAATCCTGGACACAACCAGTCAAAAGTGCTATGGTACAAATACCTCGAGAGCACCAAGACACCAACTAGTCGTAAGCATTAAGGTACAAATACCTCAAGAACTCCTAGACACAACCAGTCAAAAGTGCTAAGGTACAAATACCTCGAGAGCACCTAGACCCCAACTCGTCGAAAGTGTTAAGGTACAAATACCTCGAGAACACCTAGACACAACCAGTCGAAAGTGCGAAGGTACAAATATCTCAGGAGCACCTAGACACCAACTCGTTGAAAGTGTTAAGGTACAAATACCTCGAGAACGCCTAGACACAACCAGTCGAAAGTTGTAATAATTTATAAAAAAATATTAAACTGAGAATCTTTTGGTAAGATAGTAATTTAATGAGATTAGTAATTTAATTTCATTTAGTAATTTAGTTTAGATCACTTAAAATCCTTAATCACATAAAATACACTAGAAATATTCGTAAGTCATTAAAACTGGTTAGATGGCCAGATAGTTTAATTTAGCAATTAAATAGAAATAAATAATGTTGTTGCTGCTTTACTTTCCTATTTGTGCATGTTTCTATTTTATATCTTGTGATGCTTCTTCCTTTCGTTTGGATCGCTGGTCGGATTAGATCCGACCGTGCGATCGTGCATGTTGAGTTTGTTTGGCTTTGGTGCTACACACCGTAGCGTAGCCCTTTTCATGTTTGACTTTGTGTTTGACCTTCTAGATCTTGATTGTGATGGGTGGCCTTGATATTTTTGAGATTTTTGTGTTTGTTTGTGTGGTGAGGATTGTTGGAGAGAGGGAGTAGTTGTGTTTGGAGGGTTGTGATGAGAGTGGTTGGAGGGTGAGATTTGAGTATGTGAGTATGTAGGGTTGAGATTTGGAGTGGTTTGGTTTGAAGGGCCTAGATGGTGACATGTGGCTAGGGTGGTTGGTTTGATAGAGAGGGAAGAGAATCTCATTGCTCCCATTTGCTTGTTTTTGTTTTGGGGGTTTTGGCTTGGAGCTTGAAGGAGGAGAAGGAGAGAGGGCTTTGATTGCTTGAAGGGTTATTCTTGTTTTCTTGTGGAGGTAAGTAGATAAACTCACATCTATTCATGATTTAAAGTAGAATCATGATCATATCTCTCTAATTTCTAGTCTTATGCATGCCTTTGAATATTTGAAGAATGATTTTAAATGGTCTTGATCTTAAATATGGGTTTAGTATCAAGTTTTAGGGTTGTATTTTGTTGGATTTTGGCTAACAATGCATGAGTACTATTTTACCTTTAGTTGTATTTCAATTTGAGAATGGAAACCCCTTGATTTTGGTCTGTTCGCGATGTTCGGCGGCCTCCTTGGCTTGCCGAATGGGTCGCCTAACACATTCTGGATCGTAGGCGGACTGTTCGGCTCGCCCCCCTGGGATGGTTGCCGAGCGTGAACATCTCGCCGAGACTTGGTTCAGCGTGCCGAATAGGCTTCGGTGTGCTGAAGAGGTCGCCGAGAACTAGTCCTCTGGTTTTGTCGGAAAATCTTAGTTCAGTCTGCCGATCAGGTCACCGAGGCAGGCTTCGGTGTGCCCGAACACCTCACCGAAGACCTCGTCGAACCTGAGGACTTAACCGTATTTTATGGTTTTTGTTAGATGATACACATAGCATGATTTGTGATTGGAATTGATGATAATACACTCTAATATGATTGATAATGTTACTTACACTCTATAAATTGGTTTAATGAATTTGGTATGATAACACATGGAATGTGTGTGGTGTATGTTCTTCAGTTCATCATAATGTATCTTGCACGTACCTTAGGATTAATGTAATCTTATCTAGTATGATGTTATGAGAAGTTCAGGGGATATGTTATTATGGATGCCTCCTCATGGATTATTCGTGTATGTGAAGGATGGATTGGGATAAATACTGTACACATAATTGTTGATGCATCTGTTACATCCCATATGAATACATAGATTATTTTATATGACTTCCACTTTATGGTCCCACTATTCTTATTACTTAGATGTAATTCATATTTCGTGTGAGTCAGATGATCTACATGCTTGCTAGTTCTTATTACACCTTGTACACAAAGACTTAATGTTTAGCTAATGTGCACTCACTAACATGCACAACATTGGCTCTTGACCATGGATTTGGTCTATGAGTAATACTATGTATCCTGAGTCCTTACTTCTGGGACTCCTGGTTATTTACATGAGAGTATTATGATCTGGAAATCATAGTAAGTGAGGAGACTTAGTTTTATATAGGTTAAGGGACTGATCATCTCAATAGACCAATTTTTGTTTTCTCCCATAGTGCGAGATACGTCCTAGGGGATGATCCCAAGAGATATGACGAAAGATTATAGGTGAGGGCACTTCATGTTGGTAAGATCCAATATCTGAATCATGTGAGTGAGCTCTGATAGTAGTTTGGTATTGTGTGGTTCTCTGAGGATGTTCTGGGAGATGCATTGGGATTCGTCCATATGATTGAAAATAAGGTGAGGCGCTTGTGTCTTTTAGGTTGAAACCCCTAGAAACTATGTTGTGCACTTAGAATAATCTGTTATTTCTGCCATATATTGGGGGATGGAATCTAAGTGAGCATCCTTGGGTAGCAAGATTGAGATCATATGAGGAACCAACATTATGAGTATTAGTCAGAAAGGATCTTATCTTTGGGGGATGGTCCATTGAGACATCTTGCCCAAAGATGGATCAATCCATGTGGAACCCACACAGACTCCATACATATTAGAATGATTGTTAGATCACATTTGGTGATTATTGTAGAGTAGGTGCACAACATGCATTAATTAATAATCGACCTCATGCATATCATTTCATTTAATTGAATTGTTATTGTGTGAACTAGATTTATTGAGTAATTTCTTGACTCTTCGTTAATCTTGTATAGTTGTGAAGTGATTTACTTACTAGCTAGTGTAGCTCACGCTTTTTAAGCAACCACATTTTAGGTCTTTTAGAAGAAGATCGAGATGAAGCCTGGATGAAGATGTAGCAGTTGTTCATATTTGTTGATGTAATGTAATAGATTAGTAATGTTCTTATTTGAATTTCCAGTTGTATAAATGTTATTATCGAGACTTTATCTTAATGTTGGACTTGTATTTTATTAACTTCCTTTCCTTTGTTTATTACTTGAATATAAATGGACTTCTTTACCATATTCTTAATTTGATTTTCCTAATATATCTCGCTACTATGATATTTGATCTCCTATAGACGTTAGTTTTATTTAAGATTCTCTATTTAAGGTTTTTACCTGATCGTATAGTAAGAGTTGATTTGAAAACACTAGACTCGAGTTAATTTTCGCTTCTTCTTTGAAGAGTGTCTATATCGGATATTATTTTAAGAACTTTAATACCTCATCACTTATATCTTTCATAATATCCAGTTTTTTTAGCTTTTTGGCTAGATATTTCTTATCCACTACCAAGCTCTGTTTCGGGTGAGAGTTGCAACTTCAAATTTGGGATCTCCAATGAGGTTATCAGTTTGGTTCATGACAAAAGTGCTAACGTACAAATACCTCGAGAGCACCTAGACACCAACTCGTCGATAACGTTAAGGTACAAATACCTCGAGAATGCCTAGACACAATCAGTCGAAAGTGCTACGGTACAAATACCTCGAGAGCACTTAAACACAAACTCGTCTCGATAGTACTAAGGTTGAAAAACCTCGAGAGCACCGAGACAAACAGTCTCGAAGGTACTAAGGTTTAAAAATCTCAGAAGTATCAAGACTGGATGATCTCAACAGGCTCTCAACAGGTTTTAAGATTGAAGTAGCTCCAACTACATCAATGATGCTGACCGCTGTTGTCCACACCATGGCATCGGAAACGATCACACAAAGGGGGAATTAGAATTGAATGGAATGGATGGGCGTGAGGATCACTAGCCCCTTGATATGTCATGAGTCACACATGATGTCATGGGTCACGATGGCAAATGTGTAATTCGTGAATGTAACTTCGGATTGGTCCACCAAAGAGACTGGGATAATCGTTCGTGTTATCTCAGGTTAGAGTCTTAACACCGTTAGTAACCGCCTAACGGATTTCTAACTTCCGTTATCTCTTTCTTGACTACTATAAATAATAACTCATTTTCCAAAAAAATGGGTTGGAGAATTAAGGGAGAACGGATTAAAGCTTTGACATAGCTCTGGAAGTGTGGTCACGAATTTCTAGACCCGAACTCCTAATTCCCCGTTATTTGACGTGGTTTGCATTCAACGATTCTTTTCTGTCTTAACCTCTTAATTTTTCTAAAGATAGGGTACGGTCGGTAATTGACTTAGGCTTCCGTCAGTTGGTACCTGTTGTTGGTGACTCTCTCGCAAAACACCATTTACAAACAGCAACTAGGTTGATTCTTAAAGAGGTTTCTCGACATAACTCAGTCCAACTAAGACAAATCAACGACATCTTTTATAGCAATGAATGATAAAACGAACTGGATCACGTACCTCTCTACCCACAAACCCGGATTTATAGAGGAAGATCTCATTCAAACTGGATGTCGTCCCATATCCGTGTATGTGTGATTACTAGAACCATACAATGATGCCCATACTCAACCAACCAAGGGCTATCGTATGGAACCCTAGAAACAAACCAAATCTCTTAAAAATGAAGAAATGAAGAGAGAGAGAGAGAGAGAGAGAGAGAGAGAGAGAGATATTTACTCAATTAGAGATTTTTCTAATGTTAACGTATAGATGAGGGAGGATGATACTTCTTCTTATAGAAACCTCAACTCAACTCCCAAATCATCACAAACTCTCCTAATCCTCCTAAGGATTAGGAGGGAGAACCCACATCTAACCATTTTCCTAATCTGGACGTCCCTTTAGAGACCCAAGTCGACCCATCTTAGTGAGTCACCCGCGTCGATCCATTAGAATATCCAAAACTCAAATATGCTTCTACATATGATCTCTCTCTCTCCACCATAATCAGGATTCACCTAATAAATAAAATATGATTTTTATTAAAATATATAAATTTACGTAGTTATAAATATATTAACGATTAAGATATACTAGATTGGTAAAGGGGTGGGGTTGAATTGTGAATCGTGATAACCCCAAACCAAACTCAAACTTGACTATTGGCTAACTAAGCCATTCCCATCCTTATTAAAATACATAAATACTAGTAGGATTCAGTAGAATTCAACATGGGCTTGTTGCTAAAAACAATCCGCTTTTTGTTTTTCACACGAAAGCTTTTCTACAGTCCATTTCATTTGGTGAGGGATGTTAATCAACGATGAAAAGGAAATGAGATTTGGACCAAAATTGATGGAAGTTGGGCCCACACGAATGTTGTCCACAACTCACAGCAAAAGTAGGTGACGGTTGCGTCTTGGTTTAATTGAAAGCGGTTGCAATAAAGAACATACGTATTTATGAAGGAGAAACAATAGAGCTGATTCTAAGTTTGTTACTTTCCCAAATCACACTCACACCGCCCAAAAAAAAATTAAAAATTAAAAAAGACCGAGAGGAGTTGCTCTACTGCGTATGTAATACTAGGGATTGGCAACGGGGCGGGTCCGGCAAGCCTTAATGTCTCGGGGCGGGTACGGCAAGCCTTAAAGTCTCGGGACAGGGGATTTATTCGTCCCGGTTAGAACCGGTGGTATCGTCCAGTATTGGTGATGCTCGAATTGGTATGGAATAATATAATAGATAGATGTTAATTAATTCAAAGAACACAGTAATTGGCGGAGTCAGAAATTTTTTCTTTGGACGGTACATACATAATATATACACATACAAACGTGTATGCGCGCACACACACAGATATATATATAAAATAGATCACATCGATTTTTTTTTTTCCAGCAAGACGAGTATCATTAATATTTAATACAGAAAATTATGTGTCTAAGAGAAATTCAAAATTGAACTTTGATCTTGTGGACTTAATTAAGAGATTTTATAATCATAAGAAAAATTTTAAAACTAAAAATGTATTGAGAGTGTAGATGAGAGAAATGACATAGATAAATGCAACAATAACGACCGGCACGTGGCTAGGTTACGATCGGCACGTGGCAAGGTCAGAAATGATATTTTGGGTGACACTTTTGGTGGCACCCCAGACGAAAGCAGGAATATGTCGGAGAAGCATCCTGCCGAGGTACTAACGCAAGGGAAGGTGACACGCTACCACAATGCTCACCAAGATCATACAAGTCATGAGACGACTAGCACGCATGTAACGATTGTTTTCACATGAACAAAACTAAAATGAATGCAAAGTTATTTGTTTTTCAATCTCCATATACAAAATAACATCACTACATCTACGAAAACCTTCACATTCACCAAGGGGAGCTGCCTTGGTAAACATGCACCTTCGCCTAAGGGAAAAGACAACCCTTGACGGCGTAATGAAGGAAAGAGAGCCTTCACCTTCATCTTCTTGCCTAAAGGGAAAGACAGTCTTGAAATGAGAAAGGAAAAGACAGCCCTCACCAACCTATATCTAGAGGGAAAGACAGCCCTTGACGATGTAGAAGGAAAGATAACCTTCATCTTCTTGCCTAAAGGGAAAGACAACCCTGGCGGTGAGAGAGGGGAAGACAATTCTCACCAACTTACGTCTAGAAGGAAAGACAGCCCTTGACGACGTTGATGAAAAGACAGCCATCATTTTCTTGCCGAAAGGGAAAGACAGTCTTGACGGTGAGAAAAGGAAAGACAACCCTCGCTAACTTACGTCTAGAGGGAAATACAGCGCTCGATGACATTGAAGAGAAGGCAACCTTCATCTTCTTGCCTAAAGGGAAAGACAGCCCTGGCGGTGAGAGAGGGAAAGACAGCCCTTACCAACTTACGTCTAGAGGGAAAGACGACCGTCGACAACTTAGAAGGACATCATCTTGCCTAAAGGGAAAGACAACCCTGACGGTGAGAAAGGAAAAGATAGCCCTCACCAACTTACTTCTAGATGGAAAGATAGCCCTCAACTATATAGAAGGATGGACAACCTTCATCTTCTTGCCTAAATGGAAAGACAACCTTTTGACGGTGGGAGAGGGAAAGACAAACCTCACCAACTTACGTGTAAAGGGAAAGACATCCCTCGACGACGTAGAAGGCGAGTTAGCCTTCAACGCTACTTTATGCTCACGTGAGAGGCTAGACAGTCTCAATGGCACCAAAAGCTGGATAGCCTTGATGGCGCCAAAGGCTAGAAAGACTCAATCACGCTAGAGACTAGACTTGATGTCACCAAATGCCAGGCGGCCTTGATAAACCAGTCTCAATGGCACCAAAAGCTGGATAGCCTTGATGGCGCCAAAGGCTAGAAAGACTCAATCACGCTAGAGACTAGACTTGATGTCACCAAATGCCAGGCGGCCTTGATAAACACCAATGTCTAGATAGCCTTCACTATCACTTAGACAATTATGTACCACTGCCCGACGCCTACATTTGGCATTATAAGCACAATATGCATAGCTCTTAAGCTATTGAAGTCTTAGAGATGCAAAGGAAGGAGGGGCGTGAGGATCGCCAACCTCAAGGTGTGTTATGAACCACACTCGTTGTCGCGACACTCATTGAGAAGCATGTAATTAATTAACATGGCTTGGGATTGGTCCACTTAAGAGACTGAGGTAATTAGCACTAATTATCTTAGGTTAACATTTTAACACCATTAGAAACATTTTAACAGAATGCTAACTGCCATTATCTCTCTCCTGAAACCTATAAATAGCGGCACATTTCCCAAAAATGGGATGGAGAATTAAAACGTTGGATTCCTGAAACGTAGCTCTGAAGTGTGCTCACATAATTCTAAGATCTTGAATCAGTATTCCGTCTAACTTTACTCGACTTGTGCTAACGGTCAATTAGTCTTGCTTCTTTAATTCTTTTAAAGACGGGGTACGATTGCTTGTCGATTTAGGCTTCCGTCGGATTTGTAATTTTACCATTGATGACTCTTTCACAAAAAGAACCTATACATTATGGCGACTTCACTGGGTACATAGTCTCCCACGTACTGATCCTCATTAGAAGAATTCCTAGACAAAACCATAAGATGAAAGGCGTAGAGCAAGTCACAGGGTCATCTCTTCATGCCGTTGATGACAGACAAGAAGAGGACCTACTAGAAAATATGCATGAGCTGGAAGGTGAGGAGGAGATTGAAGAACTACTAGATGATCAAGATAATCAAATGGAGAGGATGACGATATAGATAAACAAAATGGATGAAACGAAATCCGAGATGATGGGCTTGTTGCAAACTCTAATTACTCGAGAAAGTCACATCCCAACGCCGTCAATGGAGCCAACTATAGAAAGGGTACCTATGGCTCTTGTCATGGCACCTATTGTAATAACCTGAACTTTTGTAGGGATTTAATTGTAATTACGTAAAATATAGGGGTAATTGAAAATTTTAGTAAGTGATTACATATTTGACTTAGGTTGCTTGTGATTGGTGGGTTGCACAATAGGAAATTAGTATGCTTCACACACAATCATAACTCTTTAAGTTATAATGTGTGACTAACATGTTTTAGGGACACTTATATTATAATTTAATGACTAATAAATATTATAACCTAGAGTAATTAATAAATTAAAACTATAG
>JAUPMG010160165.1:0-10829 GCA_031762675.1 Pachysandra terminalis | reverse complement strand
GTGTGGTTATGCATAGGATAGGATCGTCTCTCTCTCTCTCTCTCTCTCTCTCTCTCTCTCTCTCTCTCTCTCTCTCTTTCTCTCTCTCATGTAATTGAGTTTTATTAGTAGGAACTCCATTATACGAAGAAGTGAAGAGGATTATATTTCTTACGTAACTATTACGGAAATCCGGTTTTTGTTGTGATTATAAATAAGCAAATTGATGTTAACTTTATGGTTGATATAGATTGCTACCCAAAGTAAGAGTGAAAATTCAATGAACTTGATGTTTTATACCTTTGAGTCAAGTTCAATGAGAAGTTTCATCGATTCAACGGTTCAACAGATACTGATATTGATGCAAAATGTTTCATGAGAGGCTTCATAGACATAGTTGGCTATAGAAGCTCAAAACTCTGACTTAAATTCTCTAAAGCTAATTCCAAAGCTTTTTGATGTGCAGTTTGACCAAATCAAGGAACCCATTAATGAAGAAATCACACCTTCAGGACCCGGTGGGAGGCGTGCTGATCTCTCCCTTCAAATACCTCCTAGACCTTCATGCTTTGTTGATGGAAATATTAAGGGTCTACTCCAGCCTCAAAGTTCCTTCAAAGGCAGTTCATCTGCTGGAAATATTTTACGTTTACTAAGCTTCAAGAACAAGATGGCTGTGACTGATGGTGTGAGAAGCTCCCTACTCAGTTCAGATCGTAAGGAGGTTCCTGAGAGTCCTGTCTTGGCCAATTCCACGTCTGCATTCTCTTGGAAAAAATGTACTTCTCTTCCAGTGACACCTGCATCAAACTTATCCCCTTCAGTTCCCGTTTCTACTACAATTAAGATGTGCCACGAAGAGAAAAGTTCATATGTAAGTTTCCTTCTACTCTGTTTTTATGACTTGTGACCTAGTAAAACTGTGTTCTTCACTTTAAACTGACAAATGTAACCTTTATCAGTGAAATTTCCCTTTACTTATCCACACACACATACACACACACACACGAATGTAACCTTTATCAGCTAAATTTCCCTTTACTTATAATAGTGGGTGGTAAATGCAGAACTGTACGTTGATAAACATCTAGAACGTGTTAACCGTTTTTTCTGCCACATCATTTTTTTTTATAGCTGAAATGAGGTGGGTACAGTTATTTTGAAAACTTAACCGTTGCCTCCTAGAATAAACCAAAAGACAACATTATCTCTAATTATATTAAATACTTTATCATACTAGAGATTACTTTTGGAAAATTTTAAAAATTTCTTAGCACGCTTTACGATACGCCTTTCCCCTTTATAGTATATATATATATATATATATATATATATATAACTGTTTCTTTTCCTACCATTTATTTGGTTACCATAAAGTAACTTCTGTGCACATTTATTTATGCAGAGAGGTTCAATTAAATCAAAGGTTTCAAGGTCCCTTTCTGTACCAGGACGACGTAATATTGTTATTGTTAGATCTGTTTCATTGTCTAGACATACGGAGAATGTACAGACAGATCCTAATGATGGTATGTACATGTACATTGTATGCTAATTTTTATTCATCATGTTCTCCTACGTTTCGGATGTCAGGAACTGGCTCATGATTTGATCGAGTCAAGCCATTTGGTAACCTATGTACCAAAGTAGGTGCATTGGCAAGGATTCAATTTGCTCTGGCTCGGGCAAGTTGATGTCTTATATACTTCATAAAAACAGAACTTAAAGAACATTTTCATGTCAACGAGTCAATTCACCTGCCAACCTTCTACAACAGAGTTTTAATGAGATGGCCTAATTCTGTTGTCTTTTGAGTCGGGTTATGTTCAAATCAAGATTTTAACTTTCTCTGGCATGCCGGCGTCATATCGTCATTTTCTAGTCTGACGACACAAAATATTTCGGCGATATTTTGGCAAGATTTTGCCAGGCAGCCCCTGGCGAAATCTTGGGCGAAATTGAAATTTAAAACCTTGGTTCAAATATAAAAGAAAAGAATTTAAAAATAAGTGAGGAGTGAACTTTATGTGCTTGCTCAATTCAAATTTATCGTTCATTTCACTTATCTTCTTCAACTCCATTTCTTGCCAACTCAGGTAAGATAACTCCTGTTCATATGGAAGACAAAGACGAAGAAGAGATTCCTGAAGAGGAAGCAGTTTGCAGGATCTGTTTTGATGTGTGTGAAGGAGAAAATGCATTCAAGATGGACTGCAGTTGCAAAGGTGATCTCAGACTTGTACATGAAGAATGCGCCGTGAAATGGTTCAGTATGAAAGGAAACAAGAAGTGCGATGTCTGTGGACAAGAAGTTGATAACTTACCCGTAACTTTGCATCGCGTGCAGAGTTCTGTTCAAAGGGATGGCCAACAGAGGCGCAACAGAACAAACTCAAATTCAAGGTGGATAAAGTGATGAGAGTCCTCAAAATTTTGGCATTCTATATCTCATTTCTTACTTCACTGCTAAAATTGAACCGAGTCAGTTTTGAATTCAAGGTTTTAAATTTTGCCAGCATGCCGGCAAAATATTGCCATTTTCTAGTCTGGCGGCACAAAATATGGAGGCGATATTTCGGTGATATTTGGCGAAATTTCGCTAGCTCCCCCACTGGTGAAATCTCAGGCAAAATTTCGCCAGCTCCCCCACTGGCGAAATCTTAGGCGAAATTGAAATTTAAAACCTTGCTTGAATTCAAGGGTGACTGTTATCATTGGCTTGTGTGACCTCTTGGCTGAAAATTTCATGACTTGGTGGAATTAGTCAGGTTAAACATCTGTCAAACTCTATCCCAGCCAGTTAAGTCTGAATCAAGTTTTATCTCATCTGAGTAAGCCCGAGTCCAATGTTCTGAGTTTCTTATAACTTGGTTGAGTCATATCAGCTTCAATTCAGTTTTGTTGCTTAGAGTCCTACCTAAAAACTTGGTCTCTTGTTTGCGATAATCAAGGTCTTATTGTAGGTAGGAGTTATGTGGTGCCTCAAGCAACATGATAACAGTCTCAAACCCATCAATTCGGATTTGCATGTTCAGTACCCACCAATAATTATATGTAATCTAATTTCTTATCCTTTCTAATTACGTGTAGTTTCTACTAATGTTGATTCTTCTGTGTTATATTTGGTTTTGCAGTGCCTGGCCAGACTTTGCAATACTTGTATTGATTAGCATGATATGTTACTTCTTCTTCCTCGAGCAAATCCTGGTATTCCAACCTAGTTATGAGTAACACCTCTAGAATAAAAATCAACTTTCTATTTTGTTGAAGATTGGACTTGTATATTTTATTATATTTATTATTATTATTATTATTATTATTATTATTATTATTATTATTATTATTATTATTATTATTATTATTATCATTATTATTGTTGTTGTTGTTGTTGTTGTTGTTGTTATTATTTATTTTTTTTAAGAAAAAAAAAACATGTTTATGAAATTTGGACAAGAAGATGGCTTGATTTTTTTCTGTTCACTATGAAAGATTTTATTCTAAAAGAAAGAAGATATGAGAAAATAAAAGAGGGGGAGTAGGGGTAGGAAAAATTAGGGCTGTAAACGAACTGAGCTGAGCTGAGCTGAGCCAAGCTTTGCCCAGCTCGGCTCGGGCTCGTAAATCTCTAACAAGGCTCAGGCTCGTTAAAAAAATTTAGGCTCAGGCTCGACTTGGGCTCGTTAAAATATTTTGGGCTTAGGCTCAGCTCACAAAAGCTCTGCTCGCAAAAAAGCTATTATTAGTACAAATGCATTAATATTATAGTTGATGATTATTATTGTATGTAATATAATATGTTAACATGTATGTTTAATATTAATACATAATATAAGAGATAGGAATATGTACGTATAATCTCATATACAATCCAAGCTGAGCTTTAACCGAGCCTACCCAAGCTCGGCTCAAGCTCAGCTCAAGCTCGTTAAGATAATGAGCTTTTTTGGGGGCTCAGGCTCGGCTCACGAACCTAATTATAGAACTCAAGCTCGGCTCATTGACAGCCCTAGGTAAAATAAACCATCTCCACAAATACCCATATGTTTTTTCTTCCTTGATTTTGTGTGATATCTTGTTAATTGATTTTAATTTCCTTCTCTTGTTTTGTAGGCTGGTGACATGAAAGCTCAAGCATTCGTGATTGCAGCGCCATGTGCTTTCACCCTTAGTATTTTGGCATCAATGTTGGCAACCATCCTAGGTATATAGCCAATCTCTAAGAAATCTCAACAAATGTGAATATATGTGATGATTTATTCAGCACTTCTTTGTTTTGTAAACAGCCATCAAGGAATATATTTGGACATATGCAGCTCTCGAGTTCACACTTGTGGCTGCAACTCTTTATATATCATATTCTTTGGTGAGCATTGCCTTTACATTAAAGTTTCAGTTTACATGAAACCATCTATGGCTTGTTGCTTCAGTGTGCTTGACTGATTTTTGACATGATTTTTAACTTTTCAATTGAATAAGTTTGATTTCATTTAAAGCGAGAAATATGATCAGTGGTAGGCTGTAAAGAATATTAAACTATAAATAAGACCCTAACTTGCTGTTGATTAACTAGTACTTGTCAAAAATGTTCAGTAGTAAGGATATAGAGTTCATGATCATTGTGTCCATACCTAAGATTTCCATTTGGTTTTTAATGTTTGGAACCATGGATTTTAGACGAAAATAAAAGAAAAGAAAAAAGAGGTGGAAAAGAAAAGAAAAGAAATGATTAATATTTCTTTTCCCGTGTTTGGTTAAGATGAGATATATGGAGAAAAGAAAATAAGATTCCGGCGACTTCCGAAACTTTCCGGTGAGTTCTCATATATTCCAACAATGTTGATCGGCTACCAAAGAAAGATAGAGATGTCATGGGTTAGGTTGGAGTATCGGAGAGTACTTATAGTCTTTTTTTCTTTTTTTTGATAATGACTTTTCTTTTCTTTCAATCTCTCTCTTTCTCTCTCTCTCTCTCTCAGATTCATAACTAGTCTTATTTGTTTCTTGCAGATTCATCTAAAAGCAATTTATGCCATCCTGCTTTCATCAGTTGTGGGTCTTGGGATCGCAATGAGTCTTAACTCTTTATATATTCAATATTTTATCTGGCGAGCTCAAGCTTCTGGCCGGATAAACTCTTCTCTAGTTTGATAAGAAGTAAAGTTTGGGATGTATATGTTGGTTTCCACTGATAAAGTCTTATGTATAGTACATACCAATTTTCCAGACAGTTGAAGGAACTTTAAATAGTACCAGAAAATCAAGGCCTTCTTAATACCTTTCATTCCTTTTGTAGTGTGCTGTAATATTTGTTAGGACTGAAACAGCCGTATTTTTGTAAGATAAAGAGAGGGATGTGTAAGTAGTTAAAAGATCAGTTCTGCACATAATTCTCTTTTCGGCATCTCCTTCACTGAAGTTTCAAGGGGTTCAATATGTTTTTTTTTTGACAGATTGGGGAACTGACTGTGTTCTTGTGTTTTTCATCTAATAGAATCCTCTATACCTATCCAAAAACATCATTTCCAGGAATCTGCAACTAAAAAAGATGGTATTATAGCAACCTTGTTGAGAGATTATAGATAGAATTTAGATTTTGTTTCTCAGTAATTCGGAAGGGATCACTTGCTGCATTAAGTCCAGAATGAGAATCAGAATAAGGATTGTAGAATCCCAACCAAATGCCCTTTGGTGCGGTGAAAAACTGGTATTCATATCTCCATTGCTCAGTCCTGTTTTAGGTAGCCATCACTCTTTTTTTTTTTGATTACTGGATAGCCTTCACTCCTCATTATAGAAGAAGGCTGCAATATTTCTGGTCTTTCATTAACAGAAGAAAGAAAAAACCAGAAATTGAAAAAGAAAAGGAAAGAGAAATAATTGGAAAAAGTTGGAAAGTTTCATTTATATTGATGTCTTTTAAGGAATGAAACAACAAACAGAAATATATATTACAAGGAATGTTTCTATACAAAAAAACTTGGAAGCTAGATCTCTTAACCAGAAACTTAATACATTGGCAATTTACAAAACCCCTCTTAGGTAACACAACTCACCGAAGCTGCTTGAGAAATAGAGGGGAAAAAAAAAGATTTAGCAGAAAAAAGGAAAATAAAATTATGTATGTTTAGTTACAGGAGTAAGCGGATCACCATCTTCTCTTCTCGACCATGTCGTGGAGCGTGTCCTCTTTAACATTTTCTGTAAACCGACGATGCCTGTCATTGGAAAAATGCAAATTAGAAAACACGAAGTTCAAATTTTATGAAAAGGAGTCGTACACATGTTAAAGTTTGGCAAACACAAAACACAAGCAAAGCAATCAGAACCCAGCATCTCTTGGGCATACCAAAGAGAGTATCCAGGCTTAAAACAGAATTCCAGTATATGCTATGATCATTCAATCTTATGCCATTCTTTTATTCAGTGGAGAAAGATATATTGAATAATCTATAAACTTTTTTTTTTTTTTTTTAAAGAAAACCCTCCCAAGGCAAAAATGCCTTTGAGGCTCTCCAAGGGTGGGAGGGGGGTTGAGACATAGACTCCGACCTGCAGATTATAAATTAGAATAAAGAAATTACACGGGGGAGGGGGGACATAAAGAGCCTTACCCTACCAATAATAACCAACCTGAAAAACATAAAATACATGAAAAGAATGCTTTTATAGACTACGCATTCTAACATTTTTAAATCTAAATAAAAAGCCTCGTTATAACCTTACATAAGGCAAACCCAATTTTTCCAATCTGAGAATTGCTCTAACATCCGCAGGAAGAGAAGAAAACTCATCATGTCTAAGAACCTCCGAAGAAGAGCCCTTTTTAGTAAAAAAAATCAGCAAAGAATTAACCTCCCCATACACATGCGAAAAAGAATACTGGAATTGAGGGAGAATAATCTATAAGCTGGATGGGTTAATTTTGCCCAAGAAACAACGTGATTATGTGATGCATATACGTCAGACATAAGAGGACAAAAACTTTCATAACATTCTGGTGCAAGTATACATCTTCATAGATGAATTTTTGTTATACTAGTACTCACCTATCATACTCCAGTTTCTGAATGACTATCCCATTTAGAAGGAGCTCTGAAGTGTAAACTGCTGCTCCTGCAAGTGTAAGTAACACCATGAAGTTGTTATCCAGTTCCAGGCATTTTACTGATTGCTTTACAGACAAGTGTGATACAAGGAGGATTAACCTTTCTCAAGGAACAGCACACAAAACACATAATCTTCGTCACAAGAAAGAATCAATAGATCAATTGGAAATCTGTCATCCTTCATTGCCAATGTCCCTATTCTCTCTACTGCCTGAAATGCATTTCAACAGAATAATTTAGGGTTAAGACATCTGGATAATCTTGAGGTAGCCTAAAGAAAAGATGCATTCTCCATGGAATGGGGTACTTGATATTGTAAGGAAATGTACCGGGTCAAATGAGGTGCCAACAACAAAATATTTCATTTGGTCAAGAAATCTGGCAGAAATTTTGGATGTTTTCCTTCTTTCTTTTATTTTTTATTTTTATTTTTCACGCACACACACGCACACATATTTCTTCTATATAATATTAGTTTTTTGAGTAAAAAAAAATTATTTTCTACAATTTTGATATTTATGACCAAAATTAACTGAAACTTCAGACCATCCAACATTTTTCTTTTCAAAACATCTGATTGAATTTAACAGTAAAGTTAAAGGCACTCACCGCAGCACCTAGGCACCTAATACCTTTTTTCAGGGATCGGTGTTAGATAGCCTAGGCACTCACTCAGTTTTCAGGTTTGCAAAGATTACATACTGGTGGAATCCTATCAAAATACTCAAAACAACCTACAACATGTTGAAAAAGAATACGAGGTGTAAAGATATTTCAAAGACAATTCTCAACACACATGTCCCTTCTTAATCAGTCATCTTCACCTAAAAAGCAATTGTTCTGAATATATGAATCACTTTTACTGATCCAAAAAAAAGCAATTGTTCTGAAAAGATAAAATAATGGATAACATTTTAATTGGACAAAATCTTTCCAAGGAAAAAAATAAATAAAAAGAAGAGGAAAGAGGGGACAAATGAGTCTTCAAATGGACATCAAGAAGAAAAGGGCATATGATTTGCTGGATTTGGATTTCATAAGAGTGATGTCCAAAATGAGACTTAACAAGAGTTGGATTTATTGGATAATGGAAGGCATTACCATGTCATCATTCTCTATTCTTCTTAGAAACATCCAACTGTCAAGAGGGACTTCAACAGAAGATCTTCTCTCGCCTAGCATCTTCATATTTTTTATTGAAATCTTATCAAGACTATTGGAGAATGAAAATTAAACAAGTATTAAAATTATAAGTATGCAAAGATCTCACCTTTACTATCTGCAAATGATAACATGATCTTAGCTAAAGCCTTTCTACAATTCTACTGGCTTGTATGGATAACTAGGGTCGCAATAAAAAAACATATTCACATGCCCCAGAGCTATTATTGAATGTGATTTACCGTTAATCCCATAATCCAAGAACATAAAATAGGATACACTAGAACATATTGTAATGCTTCGGGTCGCTTAGTTAATATGGATAACATTGACAAACAATTTATGCATGGTAATTCTGAATAAAATAAAAAAAACATGTAAAATAAGAAAAAACAGAAGTTATGGTGGTCCAGAGAACTTCTTCAACTGACACATACTTGAAGATCCTGTTGTTATGTGCATGAGCACATAGACTATCAAGGAAAATACTTCTGTAGTCATCTTGAAACAATGATCATCTCGAAATTCGAAGAGTAGCAGGCCAAAAATAGTAACAAACATTGGCAGACTGATCTTATGTAATGAAAGCTGGGATCAACAATCTTTTGCTCCCAGTGAACAGAATGTGAACCGGAAAAAGGGAGGGCTGGTAGTCAAAGCAATAACCATAACCGCATGACAAAACTAGAGTGGAGAATCCTTGTTGGAAAAGAAAAGGAGGAATGTATTACCATTGAATTGACATAGTGAGCGAAAAATACATTAATAATTTTTTTTTTCAAGCTGTATTGAGTTTTATTTCATTGATTCTTCTGGCTTGATAATTGGGTACTGAGCAGAACTCAAATGGAATTTTTTTTATCAAGAGATATTTCAATAATTAACACAGACATGAAAGGGAATGACCGCATTGATGGCAAATCAAAATGAAACCTAGAAACAATGTCCCTATGGATGGAAATTTGTGAAAAACTAGCAATATACAAAACCCAAGAGCAGCCCTTGAAAATACCTTGATCGTACTTTGAAGATCAACACTAGCTTGGCTCAACCAAAACACACCCATTTTCCATTAGCACCTCCATTCAGTCCTTAAATATTACTGACAAAAATTTAAAGCTTTAGTTTGGTTCTTATCTCTTGACATGTAACACAAGTTACCCATGAGGCACTCTCTTGTAAGGAGAGAAATGAAAATGCCAAGAATGTCAGCATTAACAATGCAGGCATGACTGCAGGATGCCTAGCATATATATATACCGAATGCCTAGAGAGAAGTCAACAAGGAGGCTTATATAAAGAGATGAATTTATCCACTGAAGTACACACTGTGGAAGAATGAACAAACAAAATAAGGAGAAATAAACAGGAGGTAACAGTAGTAAGGGAAAAATATTAGAAAAAGTAAGTTATATAGTACAAAAAAATCTGGATTGCAAGAACTTCAGGTGAAACACTTCAAAATTATATGTTTTAAGTCATTTGTGGAAGTGAAATGGTAATTTTTTATTCTAGTGAGCAAAATAGTGAAAGGGGAATTGGGACCTTAGGAACGGGGAAATGGTTAACATCTCAATGCTTGTGGATGAAATAAAATTTTGATAGATAGGTAAACCAGAGTGGGAGGTGCAGCTGGATTTACAATCAAGGTTACAAAGGACAATTGAAAAATCTGTGTAGGGCTTAGATTTTGAAAGAAAAGAAGGGAGAGAATCGGTGCCTCTTCATTGATTCTTAGACCCCCAAACTCTTGTATCTGGTCCCTGGACCCAAAAGGATTGTTCTCAACTAGTTCCTTTTCGAGACCATTAGAGTTCATAATTAGCCAGACCACGAACCTTTCCCTTATCGTCTCTTGTGGAAACCAGAGTTCCACCAAGGATCGAGGCGTTTTTCTGGACTACACTACTTTACAAGATCCATACTTACAACACTCTTCAGAGTAGGAGAAAATATATGGTTTTGTCACCACAGGTTTGTTTTATGTGCATGGACAGTAATGAGTCAATTGACCACCTTTTTATCCATTGCCCAATGACTAGAGAAGTGTGGGCGTTTCTTCTTGAGGACAATGGGGGTATTAGTGGGTTCTACAAGGGAGTGTGCATCTCTTAATGAATGGCGCTTCTAGGGTTTAGGGAGGAGAAGAAAGTTGATGCCTTGATGCTATTTCATGCCATCCTATGGTCTCTATGATGTGAGAGGAATAGGAGGATTTTTGAGGATGTTCGCACCACGCCACTTGTCATTAGTTGCTTTGTTGGTCTTAGTGCTTCTAGACTTGAGATATGACTGAGGTATATATGACTAGAGAGTGGCATATGGTGGCTCAATCATCACCTTTTTGTTATGTGCTGTAGAGGTTGCCTGCTTTGGGAATTGTCAAGCTCAATTTTATTGGTTGTTTCCTTGGCAATCCGGGACCTCGTGATATTGGAGGCATATTAGAGATCATTTGGGGCACATTATTCACGTCTTTTAGGGTTCTATTTTGGAGGGTGATGCATTTTTTTTTTTGATCATTAACAGCAATTTCATTAATCATCAACTATAGTACAGAAGCAGAGACTCACGGAAAGTGAG
>JAUPMG010160154.1:0-10829 GCA_031762675.1 Pachysandra terminalis | reverse complement strand
TTATGTGGCAGTTTATATATAGGAAACCGGAGGTAATACAATGCCACGTACAAGTTGTATTAGCAGTATGAGCTTTTAAGTTTTAAGCTCATATAAAGTTGAATAGTTGAAACCTTTGAATGTGATATTTTATATATTATGTCTGGTTGCGTTTGCATACAGTTGGTATAAAAGGACAAAAAGCCAGAGGACCTCTTTGACTGCTATGCTAGGTGGGCGCTTAGGTCTGTCTCGGTCCATGTAAGGGCTATGTTGTCAGGTTATAACCTTGATATGCAGAAGAGACATATGATATAGTTTAGACATTCTCTGTTTTTTACTATTTTACTTTTATGAATTTACTGCTTGAATGTCATAAAGATTATTAGCACTATCCACTTATCTATAATGCTTAGACAAATAAAAACTAATGACAGAACCATCTGAATTAATCAAGAATTTAGAATTAATTGAATATGGGAATATACAATCCCAATTAAATAAATGGATAATTCCAAGGGTACAACCCAAAACTATTTATAGATCAAAATGGTATGATCTAAAACCAAACATGGCTATTAAGACCATGGAACAGACTCTAAGTCTGGATTCACAATGTGAAGCCATAAATCTGTTAAGTCCTAGGGATTTATATGATCACTTAAAAAATTATAAATTTATTCATATTGGATTAATACAAGTAGCTTTTAAGCCACTTGCTTTAATAGGTATGAATGCTAGTATACTTGCAATCTTAAGCGATGCAAGATGCTTGAATTTTAAAGCATCTTTGATGGGAGCCATCGAAACTAGTCTGTGTCATGGCCCAGTCTACTTTGATGTATATCCCAATCTTTCATTATCTTTAACTGATCCTCATATTTATGTGGCTGTTAATTTAAAGATTCAAACTAATGGTTATGAGTTTCTTCCAGGTGCAGAAACTATTGCCTTAGTTTTCCGAATCTATTATAAAGTCATGAATACAATGACTCCCAATACTAAAAAAATTAGTTCACATGGAACCACGGTTTTAATTGAAACCAATTTAGCTACTGCCACCAGTGTAGCTACTTCTAAATTAATTTCTTGGAATGAAATTACATTTCCCACTTCTTGGACTATAGCTAACGTTGTTCCTCCAAGACCAATTATGCATCATTCTATTGATAATGTGATTCAATATAATAATGGAGACGTATGTATCAATTTTAATAAACCAAATTTACCTAGATCACAATCTAGTAGAGGATGGAACACTCCATACCAAGTATCAATACCATCTTCATCTTCAAGACATTCCGTGTCTGAAATACCACATCAGGAGAATTGCCTGAAGCTGAAATAATTCAAGTTAAAGGAGTCAGAATATCTTATCAACAAATTCCACATGCAGTCTATGCAAATCCTCTAAATCCTAATAGGAGAGAATCTCCTACACCTTCGGAAATGAATTTCCAGAATTAATTGTTTTATGGATTTACAAAAATATAAAAAATTTCAGATTAATAGAAAATTAATTAATGATGAATTCTATCAACCTAAATATGAGGTTTTTAGAAAATGATATTTTTCATTTTATAATCAAAAAGGACTTCAAGAATTAAAGGAGGAATTTTATTCTTTTATTTCTCAAAATCAAATTATAATTCCTTTTGTCCAATGGTTTTTACAAACCTACACAATTCCAAATATTGTTGTTTTAGACAGTATAAAAAAATGGACTACATTGGATAATAAAGAAGTCCAATCAATACATCTACCTCCTGAACCATTAAAATTGCAATCATGAAATAATATAATTCTTCAGACTTCAGCTTATATTAAAATTCCTACATCAATTACTGGAGCAGAAACTCCTACTCATTGTAATGATTTAAATCTTTTGTTCAAACAAAATAATTACACCAACTTAATGTGTCAAACTGTTGGTTCTCAATTAATCAGAATTGAGAAAAATACTGAAAATATTCTTGAACAATTTTCTAAAGTTCATATGTTTAAGGCTGAAAAGGTTATTCAACTTTCTCCCTTACAACCTCCTTTAGAAATTTCTGGATATAACTTATCCAAAACAATTCCAACAACAGAATTTGTTGAATTATTGGCAGATAAGTTAAAAGCTTTAAAATTACCTAATGTTTCTGTGTTAAATAAAGAGGAAACAGAAATTCATTCTGAAGACCAAAATTCTGAAGCTTCTGATATTAATAGTGATATCTCTCCATTTGAACTTCAGGAAATAGAATCAAATTTCGTTCCAAATCCTCCTCAATTGGAATTAAATAAAATTCATTTTGAAAATAAAAATCCTAAAACTACTTTTGCTGGTCCTACTAGAAATTACTATCCTAGACCAACACCAGTTGATATTTTGTATGAAGAAGATTTCTTTCATACTCAAAAATCAAATCATGGCAAAACCATCTATGCTTGGAATATTGATGGTAAATCTGAATATCAAATATTTGAAACTATACATGAAATGCTCATGTATGCTACTGTTGCTCGACAACAGAATAATGATGATGTTCAAATTGTCAAATTTATTGTAACTGGTTTCACAGGGATATTAAAAGGTTGGTGGGATAATGTTATCACCCCTGACCAAAAACAAGAAATTTTTAATGCTCAAAAAATTGTTAATGAAGTTCCCAAATCTGATGCAATTATGACATTAATGTTATCATTAGTGTTACATTTTGTAGGAGATAAGAGCTCTCTGGAAGATAGATCTAGGGAATTACTTCAGAATCTTAGATGTCCTACTCTTAGCCATTTTAGATGGTATAAGGATGTTTATTTAGCTAAAGTTCTTCAACGAACAGATGCAAATACAGATCATTGGAAGGCCAAATTTATTGATGGCTTACCTACCTTTTTTGCTGAAAAGGTGAGGCAAAGATTAAAAAAATATGTATAATGGAATAATAATTCCCTATAATCAACATACATATGGCTCATTAATAAATATAATTATTAATGAAGGCTTAGTGCTTTGTAATGATATTAAATTACAAAAACAATTAAAGAAGCAGGGTCTTGCTAGATCCAAAGAAACATATGATTTTTGTGAGCAATATGCTTACAATTCTTTTATTGATTATCCTTCTACTTCTAGAAAATAAAAATCTCATAAAAAATCATCTAAAAAAAAATCTTCTGATTATCATCCCAAAAGAAGAAAATCAGGCAAGAAAAAGACTTTACCTCCCGATAAATCTTCGGGTAAGAAGAAATCTTAAAAAACAACTTCTTCCAAAAGAATTAAATGCTATAATTGTGGAAAATATGGCCATTATTCTTCCAAGTGCCCAATTGAGAAGAAAATAAAAGCTTTAGATCTTCCTAAGGAATTAAAAGATCAAATTCAAAAAATCTTTTTAAATCAATCGGATGAAGATGAAACAATTGACTCAGAACATACTGAAGAAGAAATTAATGAATCATATTCTTCAGATGAATCATCTGATCCTTGCCAATGTAATGAATTACAAAATCATTGTAATCATTTACACGCAATTTTGCAGATGACTGGTCTCAGTTTAAATGTTTTAACTAATCAACAACAATCATTATTGGATCTCATTGACCAAGTTAATGATCCTATTGTTAAATTACAATTAATTAAAACTTGTTATGAGTTTAATAAAAATGATACCAGAGAATCATCTGGTCCTAGGATTCCTGACCCTTCTTTTAGTTTAAAAGAAGTTTTTAATAGATTAAAAACTCATCAGGAATTTGAAAAACCAACTTCCCTACCAGAATTAAGGTTTGAAGTTAATTCTTTAAAATCAAAAATGAAATGTTTAAAACAAGAACATGAATTATTAAAAACTCATTTCTTACATTTACAACGACGAATGGATAAAGGAAAAGCAAAAACATATGATAGTGAAATTCCTCCTGAAGGAATTCCTTTACAGGAGTTTCATGCAATGATGCAAGAATCTGATCCAAAGGATCCCAATTACTTGATGAATATGAATCAAGTGACTTTCCAAAAATGGTATATTTCCATCACACTTGTTATTAATGGTGAATATACTATTTTTAATGTTCCTGTCCTAGTTGATAGTGGTGCCGACCTTAATTGTATTCAGGAAGGTCTAATCCCAACTACCTATTTTGAAAACACTACTCAAAACTTAACTAATGCGAGTGGAATTATAATGAATATCAAATATAAACTCTCCAATGTTTATATCTGTAAAGAGTGTATCTGTTTACCTTCTACTTTTTTATTAATTAAAAATATGTCACAAGAAATTATTCTTGGAACTCCTTTCTTGGCTTCTATTATGCCAATTGAGAAAATAACTTCTCAAGGTATTTTTACTACTTTACATAAAAAGAATTTAGTTTTTGAGTTTATAACTCTACCAATTGAAAAAATAATTAACTCGATATCTTAATGATAATTATTTTGTTAGCTCTGCTGGTAGAACCAGAGATGCTTATGAGGCAATCCTCATTGAAACTGGAAGTTGTGAAATTAGTTACACTAAGGTTAAATCAACCACTATCATTGCTTATGGCAAGATTATTGTGAGAAAAATCATTTCTCCTGCTGAATAGGGATTAAATCCCAATGCAACCAAAAGGTTAGCACTTAATAATGTCAGTTTTAATTATTGGGATTATATCTCAGCATGGACCAATGTCCTTTATTTCCAGAATCCAACCAGAAAACATACCTGGTCTATCAAAATGTGTCCTCAGTCAATTAAGACTGTTTACCCTAATTGGGTTTTAAATTGGTGGAAATTTATTGGTCCCAATGTGGATATTTTGCCAAAGAAAATTCCTTTGGAACAATTTACTAAATATTCACAATTTCATCCTCAATTGAGAGGCAAATCTAAAACCCATTGGGTTAGATACCTTATTATTCTTCTCAGAATTTGGGATTCCATGGATTTTGAAATGGGATGTCAAATATGACATTAATGAGGATCGCATTCTTGTATTATTACGCACTTTTGCGTACCAATGGTGGGCTAGCTTCTCAATTAACGAAGCTCTCAATGATATTTCTTCATCATTGGCTCATTATGAGTCTTTAATTCTCAGGCTCCCGCCTAGTCCAATGGACAATCCTTTTGAACTAATTAAAGCTCAATTACAAAGGGGATTCCCTCAAATTACTGATATTCAACTCATTGCCAAATGTATGGAATTCATGAAGGGCAAATTTGTCTCTTCTTTTGCCTCACTCACTCCTTCTATGGCGGATGATGCGGTTTCTCTGCATTCTTCTCTGGGCGACAATACCTTCTCGGCTCTTGGTGGACAATGTGCCCAAGATCCTCATATGGAGACTGAGGATCTTCTTTCTGGTGATCCTTATGCCGATCCTGATACTACTCCGCATACTGTTGCCGATTTTTGGGATCGCTTTTATGCTACACCGAAATAAGCTGTTTCTTATTTTGGGGGGATTTATTTGTAATTTTGAGTTTTTATTTTGGGTTTGTTACTGTTCATGCCCAGCCCAGTACTATTCATGATCCATCACTGTTCATAACTTTGGGCTTTTACTATTCATATCCCATGGACCTTTGGCCCATTACTGTTACTACACGGGATCCAATAGCGGCCCGTTTACCTATTACCGAATAACTGGTACTGTGCGGACTTCAAACTCTTTTTTGAAAACCGTAGTCTTTATAAGGACTTGAGGAGCCTTTCATTCCTCAGAAGCTCTTCCGACCTTCCTCCTTCATCCTCTTCTTATTTGCTTTGCAACCTTCCTCCTCCAACCGTCCTCCCTTCAGCCTTTCACCGTCCCTTTAGACTACCGTCCGACCACCTTCGTCGGCCATCTTCTCCGGCTACCTTCCGGCACCGGCTGTCTCCGGCTACCTTTCGACACCGGCCGTCTCCGGCCACTGGGTACTATTCTGGTCGTCGTCTCCGGCGACCTCTGTAAGTTTTACTGTTCATGTGAATAGTAGTTTTTACTGTTTGTATTTACTGTTTACATGTACTGTGTGAAATAGTATTGTACTGTTTGAAATAATATTGTACTGTTCATAAGTATGTTTTATTAAATAAGAATTCGCTGCTTAGTTTTTGTAAAATTTGTTTAGCAGAGCTAAAATCAATTCTTAGTAAAAATTGTTGATTAAGAAGATCATCCTGAAATTTAAATATACATTTAACAATTGATAAAACTTCTTTTTTGACAGTTGAATAATTTAACTGTGCTTGTTTCCATGTTCCACTTGTAAACCTGATAAGTTCTTCTTTATTGGAAGAAGGATTAACCTGTTTAAGAATGCCACCATAACCAATATTGGAGGCATCAGTTTCAACAATTTTAAACCAAGTATTATTGGCTAAAGATAAACAAGGTAATTGCTTAGCTTTTATCTTGATTCTCTGGACAGCTTTAGTATGATCAAAGGTCCAAGGTGGAGGATTTTTCCTTAACCTTGCATACGAAATGGCTGTATCCTGTGCCAAATCTTTATAATAATCTGAAATATAATTCAGACTACCTAAAAATCTCTGCAATTGAGTTTTATCTTTGATTTCATCAGGAAATTTTGATGCAAATTCAATAGATCTATCAATGGGTATAATTTTCCCATTACAAATATTATGACCTAGAAAACGTATATTGGTTTAAAATAATTTCATCTTTGGGGCTGCAAGTACTAAACCATTACGTTTAATAACATCTTTTAAGATATTAAGATGTTTGAAATGTTGATCAATTAATTTTGAAAAGATCAAAATATCATCAATATAAACAATTGAAAATTGAGAATAAGGAATGAAAATTTCATTCATTATATTCTGGAATTCAGATGGAGCATTTTTTAATCCAAATGGCATGACATTCCATTGATAATGTCCAAATGGCACAGTGAAGGCAGTTTTGTATCTGTCTTCAGGATTAACCTGAATTTGCCAATATCCTGATTTTAAATCAAATTTAGAAAAGATCTCTGCTCATTGCATCTGGTCTAATAAATCTTTCTTATTGGGAATTGGATATCTTATCCATTGAAGAACATCATTAAGAGGTTTATAATTAATCACAAGTCGTAGAGCACCTCTTTCTTTTTCTGCATTTTTATTAACATAAAAGTAGTACAGCTCCAAGGAGATTGAATTTTTGTAATCAATTTTTTATCCAATAAGGATTGTATCTCCTTCTTACAAAGTTCTAGATAATCAGATTTCATTTGACTCGGTTTAATAATTTTTATTTATTGAAAATTAATTTTAGGTCCAGACATGATATCCAACTATTTAACAAGATAAATTAATTAATATTCGGTTATAAAATCTCTTTTGAAACTAAAGAATAAGTTTATGTTGTTTATTTTAATAATATTTTAGTAAAACATATTATACTATGACTATATATGTTTTTCTTATTATTATAAAATAAATATTAATTATGCAAATATTTTGAAACTAAAGAACTTAGTTACAGTCCAGCATTCATCTCACGCGCATTGCGGCTGCCTTTTGACTAGTATTCTTAAATCGTAATGGATCCGTTTGGATCGTAGGAATTCAAAGATATATGAGAATTGGAATGCATATGAATTGTAAATCTTATAATTTCAAATTCATATGTATTGAAATTCTTGTTTGGTTGACATGTTACTCATAGTATAATATATCTAATTTGTATAGTCAGTGTATATTTTTTTCTTTCCTTCAGTACTTTTTATTTAACTCGATTGGTACCGGACCAGTCCCGACCGATGGTACAGGGCAGTCCATATCTGGTACAAAAAAAAAAACACATTTTCAAATTAAAAAAATTAGACTGGACCGAACCGATCGTCAGACCAACGGGATAGAATGCCGGATTGGCGAGACCGGTCACCGGATCACAGGACCCATTGTCAGGCTTACCCTAACCCGATTTATGAGTACCCAAACCGGAATCATTGAGGGTGGAGTGTAATGGGGTGGGTTACCCTTTTAAACCACCCAAATGAAATACTTAATTTACGTGGGAATTATAATAAACATCCCATAGGATATGAATTATAATTCTCATGAATCATGGAAATTGGGCATTTTTTTTTTCTTACGCGAATTTTAATTCGTATGAGAATTGGTCATCCAAACACAATAATTGAAATTCAAACCTGCCAATTCCAACTCCCACCCTTAATTCTTACGATCCAAATGGAATCTAACATCCCCTCACAACTAGTAAATCCTACTTTGTTTGCCATTGCCTGTCTCCCACACGTAGATTCAAAGCATCACAATTGGTTTGATCTCTACATTATGCGACTCCTTTTAAAAAGCACAGTTGAGCTATACATTTTTCTCTTACTTCATCTTCGTGTGTCTATATCCACTATCCTAACTGACGTAGCAAGGCAATAGAGTTGACAGACCCACAAACTCTGGAAGGTCAAGACTGATGATCATCGATGGGCCGGCAATTAAATGTTTATTGTCAACCTCATGCAATGGCGATTTATATGCACAAATAACCATTTTAATGGCGATGTCAGAGTAAAATGGTGCACCTTTTACTATAAGTTTTCCGGGGAAAATTTCCTATACAGTACAGAAAAAATTATTGTACTATAGTAAAATTCTTTTATCTATTTTGGAGATGTATTGTAGTTGTTCTTAACTTTTGCAACCATTCGCCACCTAAATTGCTAGTGTAGAGTGCCAAACACTAAGCAAAATCAGGAGCGAAAGCATCAATTTTAAAAATATCTACAGTCTACAACGTTTTTAGAGCATTATCATATATATATATATATTAGTAAACACCACGTGCGTTGTATGTGAAAGTTTTTTTAATATAAAAACTTAAATATAACTTTATTAGATATGAGATATATGTTTTATAATTTTTTCCAACCTGGATCTTCTTTTGTTCATGATCATCAATCAAATCATCACCAATCGAACAATCGAACCATCACTTTGTATTAAGTTGATTTTTAAGTCATTTTATATCTTTAATGTCCTCTTTTAATTGGTCTTTTGATAATAAACTAAAACGTATAGCAAGTAAATAGGACATGTTAACCATTTAAAAAAAAAGTGTGTTAACAAATAAAATCCATATTAATACACAAAAATTATATATATTTTTATAATAGATGGTGGATTGGAGAAGATAAATATTACAATTTACAAAGGCTCAATGCTAAGAATTTACAATCTCAATGTAAAAAACATATGCATCATTGTAATAAGTAAATAAAATAAAAACATTGATAATTATCTATTATTGAAATCGTTGAAGCTAATCAACTACATCGTCCCATTCCAAGAAGCAATATATACAATAGTTTTGTTGTGCCTCTAGTATATATGCTTGTATAAGTACTGAATAACTTTCAAGCTTGTACATATCGAACTTGTGGTCTTGTATTTTGGTTTCATTGGTATCAAGATGTGTGCATGTGGTAAACCTCTCTTCCAAAACTCAAACACATGCATATATGTTGAATCCCTCCCTAATTTATGTTTCTTGAACAATTAATCCTTCAAAACTTGTAGCTTCGCTTGAAAAATCCTTGCAGTTAAATCTGACATTTCTTGTGTTAATTAAATCACAATGTCTTATTTCTTCTTCAATCTTTTTCCATTTAGGATTACATGTCATGGTAATTAATAAATCAGGATTGTCAAAACCCTGCACCAGTGCCATCGCGCATTAGGACACCTTCGATACATGTCTACTGTATTACCTACAAAATATGCAAGTTAAAATATCCTTTGATCAACCTCACTAACACGGGTGTTAAAAACTAATAAAAAGAAATAAATAAAAAATTATAAAATAATAACTTGTTATTCCATATTCTCTTCATTGTAATTGTTGAAGGAATTCTCATTATATAAATTTAAACATATTATTTAAAAGGGATTAATTTATTACTATAAGAGAGAAATAAATGAAATTAGAAGGTCCAAAATCATATGAGGTATGCTCTTTAATTTTTTTTTTTATTAAAGAAAAACTTATATCTCTCCTTATTAAAAGGGTTCTTAAGTTTATCAAAATAAATAAATATAAGAGTCATAATTAAACAAAATTTATTATAAATATATATCATCTAATTAATAGTAGAGATTTAAATAAATAAATATAAAGGTCATAATTAAATAAGAGTTTTTAGATAGAGATATTGTCTATAATTAGGAAGAGAAATTTACAGAGATACATATCTCTAAATTTTAATCGTAATACTAAAATCAAAAGAAGTAATAAATTATTAATATTAAAAAGAGAATACTCATAAAAAGATATTAGGGGAAAATTAAAATAATAGACAACCCAATTTCTCATTCTCATGAATTGACTATAAAAAATCTAGATCATCTCCAAATCTCATTATTCAAACATGACAATATTACACTAATCTACATGAACCTATTAAAGAATTACAAAAAAGAAAAAGAAAAAAGCATCCATTGCACATATTTATAATGATATCAAAATTTAACAAAACCTATTAACCTAATTTAAAGAATAAATAAAAAAAAAAAGAACTTTAAAGAAAACAAGACATCCTATTGAATACTATAAAATAAGTCATAGGATTTATTCAAATTCAAAACAGAGTAAAACAAGATGTCGAAGAGGATGAAGAGAATGGGCGCGCATCCTCTACAACTTAAGACTTGCAGCAATCCATACAACACCGTTGGATTGCTGCCACGTGATACCCTAGAGGTACCCAAGTTAAATGAGAAAGGGTACTCAGTTTTCAGGGTACCCATGTGTTTTTTAAAACAAAATGAAAGCGCCGTTAACGACGTTATATTTTGGCGCCAATTTTCTTTGCTCTTATTTCCCACCAATTTCCAAACTATTCTCAGCTTCAACAACGTGA
>JAUPMG010160133.1:0-10829 GCA_031762675.1 Pachysandra terminalis | reverse complement strand
TATCAATTAACATCAAACTAGTATGTAATGCATTAAAGAGGATATCAAGTGAAGGCCTACAACAAAAACTATCCAAGTGCCCATACACTTGGAAAATCTGATTGCCCACATTCACAAGCTTCCATCTGTTATCACAACAAACACAACAATTAAGTAAATTACTACGAGTCCACAACTACACGGGATCAACCTAAGGTGGGAATGGTGGTCACAAGAACCTCGGAAAACCAAGAATGACTGTCACTAGTCAAGTCTTACTTCCGGTGGACTGAAGTTCACTGAGAAAGTACAGGGTCATCGGCAGGGCGAAGCCTGCCGAATAGCTGATTTTGCTTAGAAACTAGTCTCTGTTGGCAAAGGCATCGGTGGACCGAAGCCTGTCAATCTGTGCAAAAACTTGGTTTTCTGGGTTTTTCTTTGGGTCTCGAAATCCAAACTTAGGCTATCAAATGCATTCAAAACATCATATACTTACTTCTATATCTCTGAAAACATCAATAAACAACAATAGAACATCAAAAAACCAATATAACAAAGATCTAAACACTTAATCCACATTATAATCAAATATTCATTCGGATCAAAACATGAGTTATCGATTTCAAAAAAGAACTATGATCACACCACGCAACTTACCTGAATCTTCTTGAGTCTCAAAACACTCTCAAGAACGCTCGTCCTCGTAGGAATCAAGGTTGTAACAATAAAAGCCTTCATACGTTCTGGCTTCAACGACCTCTACAAACTTTTCTTCTTCTTCTTCTTCTTCTCTTCTTCTCTCCATCAATTCTCTAGAACTCAGATCTAGAATCCAAAGCAATGTGAGGAGAGAATAAGAAACCTTGATTCTCTTAAACCCCTATTGCCAAGACAAAAGCAAACCTTCCAAAATGATTTGCACGTCTCCTTTATCGTGCGTTCGAAATAGAAACTCTCAGCTGATTTGATTCTATTCAAATCAGTTCTCCATACTTTAACAAAATAATAATATTACACAGTTATCCATGTGGCATAAATATCTTATTTATATAGAAAATAAATACATAAAAAATATCATTAAATTCTGTAAATTCAAATCATTAAATATGGGCGATCCTTTAGTGGATTTAGGTCATTACATCTTTAGTCCTAGTATTTTACAGTCTCTCACACTGACACACCTTGCAATACTTGAATAATAATCATCTGAAACTTTCTCGTTCTTCAAGACAGTACAAAATCTTTCTTTCTCGACCCTGTCCATGGAGAAGCACGCAGGTGGCAAGAAAACGTTTCCTGTGCCATGTAGGACCTGTGAGTGTAATTGCTTCCTCACACCCATCTTTATCAAGTCTAAACGTGCGTTTAGATTATCCTTCGACTTCCATCAATGTCTAGCACCAAGGACATTATCATAAACATTCTTCTTGATATGCATGACATCCAAATTATGCCTTAATAAATTATGCTCCCAATATGGCAACACAAAGAATATGATCTTCTTCTTCCAGTTATATGGCATACCGCCATCTCTTTTTTCTCGTGATCTTTTCTTCTCAGTTGTCTTCCCAAAAGAGAAGTCAATAGCCTCCAACTGTTTCAAAACATCTGACGAAGGCAATGGTGTTGGTGCATATTTGGACTCAATACTACCATCAAAAGACTGTTTATCCCTTCAAAATATGTGATCAGCTCATATGAATCGACGATGCCCCATGTAACATTACTTCATTCCCTTAGACAAATATCAGCTATATGTGTCTTTGTGGCATGAAGGGCATGCAAGCTTTCTTTTCGTGCGTCAACTTGAAAAATTGGCATAACCTGGAAAGTCACTAATGGCCCAGAGCAATGCCGCACGCATCATAAATGTCTCAATTTTCGATGCATCATAAGTTTCTATTCCTGTTTCCCACAACTCCTTCAACTCTTCGATCAAAGGCCTCAAGTATACGTCCATATCATTTTCAGTCCCCAAAGGGCCAGGGATAAGCAAGGATAGTATCATATTCAATTGCTTTATACACAACCAGGGTGGTAAGTTGTACGGCACTAGAACAATCGGCCAGGTACTATGTGCAATACTCATTGTCCTGAATGGATTGAAGTTGTCACTTGCTAACCCCAAACGGATATTGCGAGGATCTGTCACAAAACTCGGATTCTTGAGGTCAAAATTTTGCCAAGTAGGTGAATCCACATGATGTCTCAACACCCCATCTGTAGTGCGACTGTCACTATGCCACCTCATGTCTGTAGCGGTTCTGGATGACATGTATAACCTCTGAAACCTTGGTTTCAAAGGGAAATGCCTCAGGATCTTAGCCGACGTCTTCTTCTTCTTCCCAACCAAATTATCATCCACCATCTTCCATCTTGACGTACCACAAGTATCACACGACTGTCTATTGGTAGTATCCTTCCAAAAAAACATACAATCATTAGGGTACGCCTCATGTCTGTAGCGGTTCTGGATGACATGTATAACCTCTGAAACCTTGGTTTCAAAGGGAAATGCCTCAGGATCTTAGCCGACGTCTTCTTCTTCTTCCCAACCAAATTATCATCCACCATCTTCCATCTTGACGTACCACAAGTATCACACGACTGTCTATTGGTAGTATCCTTCCAAAAAAACATACAATCATTAGGGTACGCGTCAAGTTTTTCATAATTCAGACCCAAATCGAAAATAATCTTCTTCGTTTGAGAGATGCTTTGCGGCAATGATGAACCCTCAGGAATTGCGTCTCTTAATAAGTCGAGCAACATGGTAAAAGACTTGTTGCTCCACCCACATAGACACTTATATGAAACAAGCTCACAATAAACGATAACTCAGTATGCTTTTTACAACCCATATACAATTCATTTTCTAAATCCTTTATTAATTTCAAGAATTTATCAGTTTCATTATTTAGTCCGAAAACAAGGGTCTGTGTATGGGTATCTTCTTCTCTAAATGAATTGGGGATTCCAAATGCATCGTGTAATAAATCTTCGATCCCATCATCCATTTCACTGGTTAAAGAATCTGCACGGACCAAATTTTCTATGGAAATACATCAAAGTTATTTCCTCCCCCTGATGTAACCACTTGACGTAATTCTTATCAAACCCATCACATATCATATGTTCATACATTGTATCTCTATCCTGATATAGTACGTTGTTGCAACTCGAACAAGGACATGTCAACTTCCCATTTAAAATGGCCCCATGATCAAATGCATATTCTATAAATCTTTTCACCCCTTCAATATATTCCCAACTAGCCCTGTGCTTACGAATCCAACTCCTATCCATAATGTAAGAAAATTCCAAGTTAAACGACACCTAACCTCTTCGTTCAATATGCTACATGTATCAAAATTAGAAAACTTCAACAAGGAGAAAACATACCAAAATGCAAATTAACCTTCAAACACTATAAAAAAATAGGAAAATGGAGGGAAGCCTAAACTGATGGATTTAGTAAAGATGGGGTAAACCCCTGGCCCAAACTCGGGGGTTTGGTTCAACTTCGCAGACAGAAGAAATGCTCCTCGTTGGGATCTAATCCACGATCAGTTAGCGAGAACTGGATTATGTTTTTGGGTAATCGCTTAGTGTGGTTTGCAATCCTCTTTTGACACTTACTAAGCAAAAAACCCTTGGAAAACTTGGTGGATCAATTGGTGGTTTGAACTCTTAAACTGTTACCCACTACTATATTTAAGAAAATAATATAGAATTCCATTGAAGGCATTACTAAAAACATTTTTAAAGCATCTATGATATATAAAGATAAACCCAAATTATCTATCTAAAAGAGAAATATTCAAAGAAGCATCTACAATACATAAAGAGAAGCCATGTTCATGAACTGCATAAATTATAATATTAAATTCTAAATAAAAACAAATAATTTAAAGGTAAGGCATACTTCAATGCAGTACGTGCATGTTCAAACCAGATATAACATGCAAGTAAATGATGCATGCTATATAAAGTTTTATGCCCACTCAGGATACTCCCTAATTTTATAATTAGAATATTTTCTTTAAAACTTTCGGCACCATCACTGCGTGTTTCATCAAATACGTTAGCTAACATGACATATTGTACTCTCGATTACCCATACTGGATAAATAAATGAGAAGCACATAGTCAAGAAAACTACGTATCTGAAGAAACACAGAAGTGGTTGCGAAAATTATAAGAGAAATAATTAAATCGTAAAACAACAAGTAAAGTAGTTGTTAATCCCAAACTGTCTATCTGACATTCCAAAATGTGATATGTGTGATACTGCATCTTCATATTTATATCTTATGGAAAATTGCAATCCCTTAGTGAAGATGCAATGCATCCATAGCAAGTAAAATGAAGAACAAATTACATATATAACCTTTCAGATGGGCAATGCATTAAACACTCCATATATACTAAATAATTCCACCAACACCCCCGTATCTCCATTTTTCAAGGCATACATATACTTCTAGTAATTCACAATAATACATAACAAATGACACAACTAAAAACCATAAGGGACTATTGCAAATATAATATAACCTTATTAGACTAAAAAATAAGTTTTAAAGTTATTTAAGTTTTTTTAGTCTAAGCTACAGTACATTCCATAAAGAGATTACAAAAGTTAATTATTCTTTACATCTTAAATTATTAAATTTATGATTTTATAAATAAATAAATTTAGTTCTTATCATTTTAATTGTTCAGGTTTTAAATCAGGTTGGGTTGAGTTTTGATCAACCTTTAAGAAGATTGGTTAAAGGTTGGGTTGATATCACAAACCAACCAGAAAATCCCAATTTTCTGAGACTTCTGATTCATTCGTAACTCTCACCCCATATCTCTATAGGAGTGGATTACAATGGTCAAAACATAAGTGGAATTTATAAACAGTTCTAGTAAGATATAAGTAATTAAATTACAAATCTACACTGATAAGTTCTAAGAGAAGGAGAGTCTATATTTAGTCTAACATTAAAATTCTATCAGAGTGCAGTGCCCAAACCAGGTTCTCTCATCGTGACCAAGCTTAACAAACCGAAAGATCCTCCATACATCAGTCTCCTCAGCTGCCATCTCGATTAAAGATCCTGAAAGTTGTTTGCTAAAAAGCATGAGCTGCACTAGCCAGTAAGTAAATAACTTCTTAATTGTGCATGATTAACTTAGATTTAAGACATTACTCAATATTTTCAGTCCGCACAATAAAGAGATTATAATGAAATAAAATGCATGTGGTCGAGTATTAATTATGCATGCTGTGCACCTATTTACAATAATCACCAAGGCGAGCTAAACAAGCAGTCTAGTATGCAATGCAGTCTGTCAGTATGTAAAGATGGCATGTTTCCTCTTGATCCAGGGGGTGTCCCACTAATGTGAATTCGCCCCAGGATGTCCCACCAACGTGGATTCATCCCTCATATTAACGGCTATGGAATTGGACTATTCTATGTGTACAACATAGTGTTTTGGGTTTTTAACCAAGGAGGCACAACCCCCCCACTTATTTTGGATCAATGGTAAATACTGAGGCTTACACCAACGTGCGGATCCCTCAGGAAATCATGACACTAGACATACTATAGAGGTCTCTCTCTATGAAATTTCATCCAAGCTTACAATAACGTGCAGATCCTTGGGTAAATGCCCTTGGGCAATGAGTGAGTTTGTTGGGGTAGCTTATCCCTCAACTCGCCCTTGCCAGTCTCCTCGCTAGATGTTGCATTCACATCACATCACTCTTATTTGAATCGCAAGACTCAAACGTGTGGTCTCGGAAAATAGGGTATTTCTCTTTGACCAAACTATGGTCTCGAGTCAGTACAGTGCAAGTGGAGAGGTGCACAGTAGCTAAGCATTCAATTCATAGTGTACAAGGTGTAATCACAACCAATAAGTGTGTAAATCATCAATCTCACATGTAATACAAATCATAATTCAAGTAACATGAAATAATAAGTGTGTAAATCATCAATCTCACATGTAATACAAATCATAATTTAAGTAACATGAAATAGGTCCATTGAGAAGCAACCGTGTAAGATTAACTAAGCATTCGCATTTAATGCATCAGATGTATCATCACTACAAGTATACTAATCATCCCAAGCCTAGCATTCACATTTCATTAACACATGGAAACGGGTCCATGAAGGAGCAAGTATAAGAACAATCATAACTGAACTCAATAATATCATGTTTAATATAATTAAGTGAATTCTAGGTTATGCACAAGGTGTATTATAATTGACTAAGGAATTTATCCCAAACATCCTCATGTATAGACATTCACATTACATAAGACTAAGTCTCAAGGAAAGAAATGCACAACAACAAGGTTTGAGAGTATATATATATCATAAATTTGAATTACACTAATGTGAATGTGTATCACATATAAGACATCATCTTTGAAGGTTAAATAATTAGGCTTGACGACCATCTCGGTGCACCGAAGCCTGCCTCGGCGACCAGCTCGGCAGACCGAATTGTCACTCGGTGACAATTCCAGGGGCTACATTCTCGGCAACCTATTCAGCACCCTCTTCGGCGCACCGAAGCCAGCTCGACGCACCGAACTAAGACTCGAGGACCAAAACAGAAGGTCGGAGGTATAATCAGTGGCTTGATGACCTGCTCGGCGCACCCAGCAGTCCACCAATGGCCTAGAAGTAGTTCGGCAAAGTGTTCGTCGCACCGAGGAGGTTGCCGAGCGTTGCAAACAAGCCAAAATAAAGGGGTTTTCTCACCAAATGAAAATACAAACAAGGGAAAAAATTATGTATGCGTTTGTTCAACTAAATCCAACACATTTCATCCTACAACCATGATTCTTCCTCAACATGCAATTCAAGACATTCAAATCCACTCCTTACCATTCAAAGCTTGCATGAACTAGAAAATAAAGAGAAATGGATATGAAGCTAGTTAAATCAATGAACAAGTATGCAGTTTCTACTTACCTTAGCAAATATGGAAGCTAGCAACATGAGATTCCAATATGCAAGGCCTTCTTCTCCTTCAAGCTTCTCCTTCAAGCTCTCAAGAAAATGCAAACCAAAACCATGAGAAGAGAATGCATGAGATTCTCTCTCTCTCTCTCTCTCTTTCTCTCTCTCCCTAACATGGAGACCCAATCCATGTGTCTCCACATGGACACATCTCAACCCTCCATCTCACCCACTCTAATCTTGGCCCTAGGATTGAATAGTGGGTGGGAGTTGGTATTCCCCACTACCAACTCCCTCTCTGCTTCAATCCTAGCTACACAAACAAGCACAATAGATCTCAACCAGACAAACAAACACAAATGCTCAAATGAATTTTAACCACCCATCACAAGCTTGATCTAAATGATCCACACCACACATCAAAACACTAAAATGAGCCATGCTACGGTGTGTAGCACCAAGGCCTAAAATCACAACACATACAATCGCGTGGTCGGATTTAACCTGATCGTGATCCAAACGAAGGGAAGAATCATCACATGGTTTAAAATATAAACATGCGTAAATTGAAAGGTTTAAGCCGTTACATCATTTAATTTCCTATTTAATCGCTATATTAAGTTATCTGATCAACACTGCCTCCTAAGTCTATAAGGCTGACCTGATTAGTTTTAGTGACTAAAGGAATTTCTAGTGCATCTTATAGGATTATGGATTTTAAGTGTTCTAATCCTAATTAATTAGTGAAATTAAATTATCAATTCATCAAATTATTATTTTACCTAAGATCTCAAGTTAAGATTTTTAGGTATTTTTCTGGTTATTACAGTTGACCCGACCCAAACCGAACCAAGTTGAACTCCTAATTATGATGATGCTGACATAGTGTTTAACCACGGTATCAGATCGGAGATCGTTCCGGTCCGATACGGAGTTGGATTGCAGACCTATGAGATAAAGTGAGTCTGAATTTCAATTTAGTAGGCCAGGCCATGGGCTCAGGCCTAATCAAAATTGGACTGAACTAAATCCCAACTCTAATCAGAATTTGTCCCCCCTCTAATTAAGGCTGTCAACGAGCCAAGCTAGCATGGTTCAGGGTCGTGCTCGGCTCGTATGAGCCAAGCTTGAGCTCTATAGTTAGGCTCGAGAGCCCGAGCTCGATTTGTATATGAGATTATATGTCCATATTCCTGTATCCTATATTATGTATTTGTCACATCCCAAACCTAGAAATCTCAATGGATTCCCCAAGTTTAAGTTGTAACTCTCACCCCATATCCCTATGGGAGTGGATAAGTAATACATAGCCAAAATCCTTGAATTAAGTAAGATATTATATAAGATAAAATTATAGAAAAGTAATATTATTAAGTTAATGTCCATCACAAAAAAATCTTCAAATAGAAAAGAACGGAAAGAAAGTAATGTTAATCTCATGCTTCAAATCAGTCCCTATTAACTACTGAAAATCAAACCTACTAAATATTAAGTTACAACAAATAAGCCCTACTACAAGTTCTACTAAAATCATCAAATAAGTTCTAATTATAGCTGTGGTCTTCATAGTGACCTTGTTCTCCTTCTCGGTCCTCATGGTCCTTATGTCCATCATCTATAGGTCCTGAAATATGTTGTGCTCGAAAGCATAAGCTACACTAGCTTTGTAAGTAAACAAGTCTAACAATATTTAAGATTAAAGTAGGAAAAATGCCACTCTTCAATGGTAATCCATATAAGTAATAAACAAGTGAATCATATAATATGTGGTGACTATGCAAGTGAATATTTGATATGTACTGAATATGCAAGTGAATATGTGATAGGTACTGAGTATGCCATAATGATATGAATATTGATGCAATATTATATCACATGCAATGCAATATGATGGTTCAATTATTAATGCCTGCTGTGCACCTAGTAAGTATAATCACCACATGTGATTTAAGACAAACAATCTAATATGTAATATGTATGCTGTATAGTATTCGTTTAGTGAATGTTCCACTCCCGATCTAACCCATGGCTAAAAAAGATGAAAATTATCCCCCGAATACACGGCCAAAATAGGGGGTTTTTTCCACGTGCGCATCAAAATTTCTAAGGTTTGCGACCTAGATGTCCCAATTTCCTCACTTGGTTTTGATCATGGGGACAAATCTCAGGGCTTCACCAATGTGAACTGTTCCTTGTGAATCATACATAAGCTGATCTACTAACAGAATTTCACTCGGTCATCCATCCAACAAGACAGACATTCGTCTCGTAAGACAAGAATCAAAGTTGGTCTACTAGGATGATCAGTCCTTCAACACAGAAAATATAAGTCTCCTCACCTATTATGATTTCCAGATCATAATACTCTCATGATTATCACGAATTTCAGAAGTATGGATTAATGTCAAGGGTAAGGCATTCAGACCAAATCCAAGGTCACGAAGTTAAAAAGTCTAATGTTGTGCAAGCGAGAATGTGCGCATTAACTAAGCAATCAAAGTATGTGTACATGTGCAATATGACTAACTAACATGATAGAAATGAATATGCAAGTAATATGAAAGCATGTCAAAATATCACATGTTCATCCAACATAGTAATGGGTCCATAAAGAAATAACTATATGAAATAATCACAATTGAGTAAAACTAACATCATAATCAGTCTAATTAGGTCAAGATAAGCATGTATGTAAAGTTTCAAGTCAAACGAACATATTTGGTAATTCTCGGCATGCCGAGGGGCTGCCGAGTGGGCTCGGTGGGGTTTCAGTGGCTTTTTCGACTAGCCGAGAAGCTATCGAGCTTCCCCTTTGGATTTTGGGTTCCTTTCAATTGGTCCTTTGGTCAGCCTCGGTAGAGTTTTCGGTATGCTGAGTTGGATCTCGGTGAAAAATACAGGGTCTTATAATATGGTCTGTGACGCTAAGCATGCTAATCGGCATGCCAAGTTTGGGTTCGGCGGCATTTCCAGGGGCCTAAAAACAACCTGTGGGGCTTGGTGGGCTTTTGACAGACTGGATAGGCTACCAAGGGTTCCTGGAGGTGTTCGGTGGACAGACTGTGCAGTCCGCCGAACTTCGCGGTTTGCACAAAATTGTCTGTTTTTTTGCTTCCTTTTGAACTTTAAACACAAAACATAATTTAGTAACCTCATATAACTTGGAATTCCACACAAAACCCAATGATAAAACTTTTCAAACCAAACCATAAATCAAAATTACCATGTCATAGCTTTAAACTCAGAAAATTAGTTTTTGAAAACCATGAATATACTTCATACTCAAAGAAAGTTACTTTGTACTCCTATTTAAATCAAAAATAGAGTTATATTTGAATACTTACCTTGATTTGATACTTGGTGTAGAGAGTTACACCTCTTGCTCTTCTTTTTCTTCAAGCAGTGAATCAACCTCCCAAGACCTTGTGTTTATATTGGCACTTAGGAACTCTAGAAATAGAAACTATGAAAACTCTAATCTCTACCCTTAGATTAGTTTAGTTGAATCTCAGCCCTTAGATTTATTTTTCCATCCTTAATTGGTTTCTTTATAATTTGATTTCTTACTAATTCTTGTTTCAAAATCCTAGCTTTAGTTTAAATAGTTGCTATTCTTGTTTGTAGAGAATTGTTTCTAATTTCTTATCTTTGACTTAGTTTCTTAGTCTTAGTTGGCTAGTTACTATTTTCTTCTTAATTTGAATTCCTTTCTAATAGAGAGTGTTTCTAATTCCTTGTTTTAAATCTCAGCCATTATATAGAGATTGAAAGCTCCTACAAGATTCTAGTCATTAATTTATATATTGAGATTTTTACAAGATCCTAGCCACATGTCATAACTTTAGAAGTTATGATTATGTGTGATGTACCTAGTTTCCT
>JAUPMG010160112.1:0-10830 GCA_031762675.1 Pachysandra terminalis | reverse complement strand
ATTGCTTTGAAGAAAGCAACAGGAGTTGTTGTATCTCAGTTTATCAACGAATATCTTATTGCTCGAGGAGAAGTACCTCGAAGGGTCATTACTGATAATGGTTCTTCATTCATAAATCGTCAAGTTCGAGAAATGCTTGCAAGGTATAATATCATTCACAACAAATCAACTCGATATTACCCTTAAGGTAATGCTCAAGCAGAAGCTAAGAACAAGACATTGATCTGGTTGTTGAGCAAGCTAACTTATGATCATCTTACTCATTGGCATGAACATTTGTTTGATGTTCTGTGGGCATATAGAGTATCTAAGCATCGAGCTACTAAGGAAACTCCTTTTTCTTTAGTATATGGAATGGAAGCAACTTTGCCTGTTGAATTGCGAATTTCTTCAGCCAGAATACTACAAGCTGCTGAGATGGATTGGGATACGCATGATTTGGTGGCAATTCGAATGCAACAGATAAATGACTTGAGTGAGAGAAGACAATAAGCATTAGCAAATAATCTGCAGTACCATCAAGTCATTTCAAAAGCATATCAAAAGAAGGTATCTCCTCGAGACTTCCAAGTAGGAGAATTAGTATTTTGAGCCTCATTCTATGAGAGAAGCATTACTATTAAACCAAAATTTGCAAAAAGGTGTGATGGACCTTTTGAAATCATAGAATCTTATCCTTCACGGTATTACAAAATTGTCTTACTTGAGGACGATACACAAGAAGAGTTAGTCAATGGAAAATGGCTAAAACATTATTATTTCTAAAAGGAAAATTGTAAAGAAAAAAAGTCATTTATGAAAGGAAATTTTCATTGATAATTAATCTTGAGGATACATTTCCTTTAGAAAAATATGTGATGTAACAATTATGCCAGAAACTTCAGCAATTTTCTTAGAATTATCTTCTACCTCTGTCTTTAGTAGCTGAACATATTGTTCAAGACCTTCAACTTCCCTTTCCTTGTCTTCAATATATTTTTTGATGACAGCTAATTCCTTCTTCTTTTCTTCTAACTCTTGAGAGCTAGCAGTAAGCTTTTCGAGAGACTGATTTTTCTGAATTTCGAGTTGAGCTTTCTCTTGAAAACAAGAAAGAGTTTTCTCTAGATTGTTGAAGTGAATTTTCAACCATTTGACATTCAAACCCAAATCTTCAATACTCGAAAGAAGAGTCTTCTAAATCTCAACATCTTCCAGAGATAGAGAGCCAAAAGTTTTGTTAGACATTTTTTCAAGAAGGGCACACAACTCCTGGTATCCCGCACTCCTTCTGTATGGAGAAGAAACTCTAACCTTATCAGAATTATCTCCGAATGCATCAAAAATGGCATCCATCCACTCAGCCACATGGGAAAAAATCATGTATGTTCCTTCATATAAAATAAGCTGAGTAAATGCAAATTCAGATCTCTTTCTTTTTTGAAGATTGACTCTCGGAAAACTCGAAGACGAAGAAGACACCTCAACATTTGATTTACTGGAAGCAGTAATGACCGTTGAAGTAGAATTTGGAGCAGTATAAATAGGGAAAGCAGAATTCCCTGAACAGGTAACTATTCCAGCAGAAGTTGACCACAGGCTAACGGAAGAGACTGTGGTTTTCGAGTCAGTAGCACTCGAAGTCTTCACGCCCTTAGCAATGGTTGAGGCAACAGTACTCAAGCCATCCAAATTAAGACTGTGAATAAGAGAAAGTTGCTCATCATCAACATCAATAACAGGAGTGATAATATGGGAAGAAGTAGAAATAGGTGGTATTTCAGCAATAACAATAGATGAAGAAGAGGGGCTACTAGAAGAGGATTCGAAACAAGAAGAAGTTGTTCTTGAATAACATCAGGAAGAGCAACATGAACATACTGTTCTTTCTCTTGAGGTTCAGTATCCTGTAGTTCTTCATCCCCTTTTTCTTCTTCCTCTATTTCCTCTACCTCTATTTCCTCCTCTATCTCTATCTCTATCTCCTCCTCTTCAGTTCCTCTTCTATTTCTTCTACTAATTCCTCTTCTCCAGATTTGGAATCTTTTTCTTCATTCTTTCTTCAGATCTTGAAGTTTCCACTTTCTCTTGAACTGGATCTATATCCCCTTGAATTAGCACATCCACACTCTCTTGGTCTTGTATTTGCTTTTGAGCTGACTCCTGCTTCGCAACGGATGTCTGTTTTTGATCAGTTCGAGCTTGCTTAGCCATATCCTTTTTAGCATTATGAATGGCCAATTCATTTAACAAAGAATCCATGGACATATTCTTTGTGCGAGGAAGACCAGCATTGGCTAACCCATTTTGAACTCGAAGTTTGTCCACAACCTTTTCGAGGTTAATTTTTTTCTGTTCAAGATAGGTAGGAATATGTTTATCAACAATCTCCTGAGGAACATCTTGATGAGTTCTATCAAGTTTCAACAGATATTTAAATATCAGAATCTTTCTAAATATCATGTGAATAAGAGGAGAAGAGAAGAAAATTCGAAAGAATAGTTACCATAGTTAAAGCATTCTTTTTCGAAGAATGCTTTATTACTTCATCAGTCGAGAGAAGCTTAGTCCTTGCACCCACAAGCTCTTCTCTTTTCTTACATTTCTCAAGTTTAGCTGAAGATTCGAAATACATGAGCATTAATATTCGAAATACATGGATATACATGTTCGCAATGCAGAAGACTCAAAATAAAAGTTTTGAGGATTACCTGGAGAGGATGATTTGGCAGATGAAGTGCCTTTGTCCTTAGGAAATATGGTAGCAAGGGGAGCAGGAGGAGTTTTCTTCTTAGGAGCAGCCTGATAATTTTCATCATTCATAAGTTGACAGAATCAAAAGGAATCAGAAAGGAAGTTACAAAATTGCATACTTACAACTTGTGGCTTCTTTCCAGTAACTTGGTCAAATTCGAAAAAAACTTTATCTTTCGAAGCAAAATTACTAGAAATCTTCAAAGGAGGTGCATCCGGAGGTAAGCTCTTACTCCCAGAAGTCTTTTCACTGGAATTTCTCTTGGAGGAACGAGTTGATTTCTCAATTTCTTCTCCATCTCGAGAGACATTCTCACGAGAACTTGAAACTATTTCTCGAATGGAGGAATCAGGGTAAAAAACAAAAGGAGAAGGGATGGAGATACCTTTCAAAAGAGCACTCGTTTTACTTTTCTTTGAAAAGACTTAAGTCTTGTATCTCGAACAAGTATGACTTTCTCCGAGGGTTTAGCTTCAACATTTGGGAATGTATCAAAGTCAACCAACAGATTTTGCCAAAATTCAGCCCATGACTTAGATGATCCGACTATTCTCGAAAGGGCTGCAATGATAATATTATCAAAAACCCACATACAGTCCAAAGCCTCCGAGATAACAAATCGTCTGCTAGCATCTCGAGGGGAAGGAGCTGCAATAGGAATTATCTGAGGCAATGTCTGATCCAGCCCAAATTGCCTTAACACTCTGTGAGGACTGTAATGAAGGGTACTTGCGAAATCGCCCACAACTATGCCAAGAACATGACCATGATGAATGGTCACCACATATACCTTGAAGTATTTCGACTGAAGCTTGAAATTCAGAACTGGAATAAAGGTATCCTTGTCATCAGAAAGAACAGAGAAATTGGTAAAGCCTATCTTTCGAAGATACAACCTGTAAAGAAATTCGCTCTCCTTATCCAAAACATCCATCAAGTTAATGTTTTTGTTGGGAGCGCGATCAGCCCAAAAAGTAGAACAGGCATTAGAAGAAGTGGCACCTAGGTGTTTGTATTTGGAAAAATTTCAACTGGAGCATATTTCAGATAACGCTCCCAAAGGAAAACTTGAAGGAAGGCTATATCAACAACTGTTTCAATCACTCGAGCACCCTGTGATCGAACTTGATCTTCAACAAAAAGATTGAAACCCTCATTTAGGTTACCCAAGAAAAGGGGAGCTAAACGGACCTCGAAACCCTGAGCTAACTTAATAGCCAGTGGAAATACTTTCCTATGAATTTTATCAGAAGGGAAGCTGGGAAGAATGAAGTGGGAAAGCCAAAGAGAAAGGAAAGCTTCGAAGTGAATAGGGCTAGTCTTACTTATACCATTCACTATGGTAAGGATGTTCGACTTACCCTTGACATGATCTTTGACATGTTCTTCCCTCCAAAAATAGATAATCCATCCTGCTATATTCTTTCGAGAACTCTTACTTCCAGAGGAAGAGGATGAACTAGCCTTCTTCAGAACTACTTTTGCTATTGCAAGGTCTAAACCTTCAATCAAAGCTTTCTCAGTCTCGAGCTCCTTGCGAGATAAAGAAAGATCATCGGGATGAACATCTCCAACAACAGGCAAACTGTATAAAGCCCTCACATCTTCAAGAGTTGGAGTAATCTCTCCAAAAGTTGTTACGAAAGTATGAGTCCGTGGATTCCAGCGGCGCAAGAAAGCTTTCAAACCTTCATTATAATGGCAAATCTGTGACATTGAAGCTCGAACGACATTATAAATTCCAGCTTTCTGCAACTTGGTGGTAGATTGGATTTGAAATGATACTTCTACACCAAGAACCCCAAGTAGCAGGCATACCTAAATGAGACTTGAAGCAAATAACTGAAAAGGGAAAATCATTCTTGGGGGCCCTAAAATAAGGAATCAATTTAAAACAACCGAGATTCTCCTTGGATGCTTTGCTATCAAGATGAGTAGATAACAAATCCGAATCCATTTTTGGAGAAGGAATCCAAGCATTAGAAGGATCCCAGAAAAGTTCATCGCCAACCTCTTTGCAATCCTCTAAGGGCTCCTCGAATGGCGGAACAACAACAACCTTTTGTTTTTGTGCAGATTTTCTTTTGGGAGACATTGTGAAAACAGAAGGAATGAGAGGTTTGAAAATCAAGAATTTACAAAAGCAGAAAAGGAAGAAAGAGGAGTCGAATCTGATCAAAGTAAGTTGATCTTTACAGATTTCCTCCCTTTTATATACATTTTTTGAATTTGAAATGATTAGATTTGTGAGAATCCCAAACACTGTTTCGCGGGTTTCCCAGCTTTGTATGCACTGAGAAATACTAGAATGACATGTCAAGATAATATTTAATGCATTAAGGGCTAACACGAAAGGTCGCAATGACGGTTCACTGTAACTCCCATAATGCATTTAATACATTTCTAATCAGCACATGGGAATACAGAAGGCTAATGTTGTATTTGATTTCAAAAATCAAATTGTATCAATTAGAATATGCCACGTGGCATTATGTAACAAATTATGTATTTCGAATGCCCACTTTGAGGTGGGAGAACCATTTCGAAAATCCATATTTGCTGAGAGTATCTGCTCACATCTGTAGGACGAATTAATTCGAACTACAACAATATCTAGACCTCAGATTTTCGAGCGTTCACATGTGTTGGAGTATCTTGCCATATATGTTGAGAGTATTATCTCGAATCAAACAAGTATCCTGAGGATCTATTCGAGATAGACCTCAGATTTTCGAGCGCTCACATGTGTTGGAGTATTTTGCCACACATGTTGAGAGTATTATCTCGAATCAAACAAGTATCTTGAGTATCTATTTGAAATAGACCTTAGATTTTTGAGCGCTCACATGTGTTGGAGTATTTTGCCACACATGTTGAGAGTATTATCTCGAATCAAATAAGTATCCTGAGGATCTATTCATAGACCTCAGACTTTCGAGGGCCAACATATATTGGAGTACTTCGCCACATATATTGGGAATATTATCTCGAATCTAATATATAAATATTCTAAGAATCTACTTGAAATAGATTTTAGACAAAGAGTCCCTAAGGATCTACTTGAGATATATCTTAAACTTTTGAAGGCCTACGTATGTAGGAGAATCTCGAAAGACAAGTATTTTTTTGAATGCCTACCTACGGTAGGAGAATCAAATTCGAATTTATATATTTTAAAAGAATTTTGAAATAAATAAGTATCCTGAGGATCTACATGAGATGGACCTCAGAACTTCGAATGCCTATACACGATAGGAGAATTATATTGGCAGTAGCATTTTTCCTTCGAAGAGAAAACTCTCGAAGAGATCAATATACTTTCAAGTGAAAATGCTTGAATTACATTCCATATTCTACGGAAAACCTTAGACCAATATTTCCTTCGATGAGAAAATTCTCAAAGAGATCAATGTATTTTTTAATGAAAACATTTGAATTACATTCTATATTCTATGGAAGACTGCAGAACTTCGAATGCCTATTCACAATAGGAGAATCATATTCGAAGTAGCACCTTCTCTTTAAATAAAACTTTCGAGGAACTCGATGTATTTTCAAGAGAAAATATTTGAATTACATGATATATTTAAAGTATTATCTTAAATCAAATAAATTTAAGCATACACATATGTTGGAGTATTTTGCCACATATGTTGAGAGTTACATCTCTTTTAATCTTTCATAGCGTTACATATTTGCTTCCAATATTAGGACAAAATAAATCATCCACGAATTGTGAAAGTTTACGAGAATTATGAAACGACGTTATAGCAATCGAATTCATTAACGGAGCTTGAGAAAAGAAAGCACAAGCTCAATCATCAATCATCCTCTTCAAATCCATCTTTCGCTCTTTATGGACGTCAAGTGTCAGGGCTGTTTTAACGTAAAGATGACCACCTTTCGAGTTGATTTTGCAAACAAGATTGATTGCAACAATCTCATACCAAAAGCTCCAACCCTTAAAAGCGTCGTGCTTGTTGGAGTTGACATAATAACGCCTATATGATCAATTCTTCGGTTTAGGCGAACAGTTGGGATATTCCTGAACCTCAAAATGCCTTATCCAGTGCAGATCGGCCATATCAAAAGATCAGCATCTTAACCAGACTAAATATCTCTTATTCACCAAATCAGTTTTGAAACACATTTGAGCAAGGTGAGTTGATTTCTTAAAACTCTTTACATCTATATATATAGATCATAATGTCTAGGAATACTAAACGCCGAATGTTTAGAAATAGCACAAGTATAAATGCTACACGATTATCAAAGATATGCATAGAAAATTGCCTTTGAATAATAAATGCATTTACAATGTGGATAAACATCACATTCTAAATGCAGGGGGCTAATGATGATCAGCCAATTTGAAAATTGATTTGATCCAATCATATTTTGATATGTGACAAGGTCAATTGTGTAATTGTCAGAAAGTATATTTTGAGGAAAGCTCGTTCAGGGAGAATCATCTCGAAATTAACAGTATATTTCAAACTCCTACTTAAGATAGACCTCGAATCATATCCTCAAAAGAGAACCTTCGAAACAGGAAAGCATTTATAGGTTAACCACCTCGAGAGGATCAAATCGTCATCATAAATATTATTTCATTATCAGTATTTCGAAGTTATATCTCGAAATAATCACCATTTTGTATTTCGAGAAAGCATTTTGAAATAACCAAGTTATTATATCAAAATCATTGATATTCTGAAATACCTTTCGGGATAATCATATTAATGACTCAAAAGTCACTCACTTAAAACATAGGGGAAATAAACATTAGACTTTCAGGAATGAAGGGTCAGAAAGATAAGTCCTATCAAGACTCTCGAGGAGCTTGTGGCATTAAAGGACTTGAATCAATACAGAATAGTAACGTATCATCACTTTTATAACGTTATACACTTAACCGAACGTTGTGAAAGCATATATTGAAACGTTACATATTGAATTAGACGTTTTGGATATTAAATATTCAAATCAAAAAGCCTGGTCAGTCAAACGTCTTCAATCTGTTCATGAAACGTTGCAAACGGTTAGATTATGGGTCTGAGGCTATAAAAGGTGGATGAGGCATCAAAAAGAGGGATCGGATCTCTGAGCATTTAACATTCTCTTAGAATTGCTAAGCATTGGTCTTAGAAATCATCTTTCTGAAATCTGTTAAGTTTTGTGTTGTCTTTCTGAACATTCCTGACTGTTTTTACCATTTTTCTCTGTATCCTTGGAAACCTTTAATTGGAACGGTCTTTCTTTGATTTAGGCTAGTGAAAGCAAGTATTTGAATCCTTTGATTGCTCAAACTTCCCTGGTAAATTGACACTTAGTCATTTACCGATTTGTGCATCACCAATACTACTACGAGATCGATGATCATGGCTTTTCTGTTATGCTTTTTACGGATCAGAGGAGGAGATGAGGATAATCTCTCTTTTGAACTAATCTCTGATTTTGTTCTCTCTTCATCTCTGTTCTTATCAAGCATTAATGGTGGCCGTTTTGTGTTATGAATTCTGTTTTCTCCGGTATGGACTGCATAGTCATTTTATTCCTACACTAAACAGTCTTGCAATGGGTCGGGCCATGAGCCGGTCAGGCACGATGAGGTTATAGTAACGTACCCTGATTCCATGGCCCATGGTACGGGCCCGACTGGGTCATTGGTCAAATTGAGAGCAAAAACATGGGTCCAGTTCGACGTGGCCCGTTCGACACCCTAGCTCCATTTCAGCCTGGAATAGGTTCTAACCCTCCAAAGCCTGTTTATGGTCCTATCTTTTGAGTTTGGCGTCCAAGTCAAACCCTATTATTTAGGGCTAGGGCTCAGACTCGGGCCAACTCTATGATGTAAGACCAAAAAATAGTAACCGTATTTTTTTTTTACTTACTATTTTTATAATAACGTTATTTAATTAAGTTTGTTTATGATAATAACTTAGAGTAAAGAGAAAATATCATGTTTAATATTCTCTCTCGCCTCCCTCTCTCTCTCTCTCTATGACGTGGATCCCCATCCGTACTTAACATGACTGGGTAAAATCTCAGATAATTGCAACCACTCGTAAACCATAGGTATCATGATAGCCCGGATACTTACAACCACCTTCAAGCAACAGGTATCATAATAGCCCGGGGACTCGAATTAGAGACATCACGCGTCTTGTGTTAGTCTAACTTTCAAAATAAATCATTGACAGCTAAACAGGGGATGATACTACGGAGATTTGAAAAGTAGATGATACTAGCATTCCAATTCTTTGCCAAAAACAGAATGTCATGCCATTGAACCTAATAACTATAAAATTAAATTTACCTTTCAATGCAATCTGTTAAGTTATCTCTTTATGCATAGACATGATAAAACCATAATAGTCTAATATACAGGTGATAGGGTTAGTCTATATTAGTTGGGTTGAGAAAAGGTAGATTTTGGCCCAAAATATAATGCGGGCTCAAGTCCCAAAAATATAAGCCCAGCCTACCCCGCTAAATGGGCCATGGGATAGCCTTTTCGAATTGGTTGCCCTGTGGGTACTCCTTCCTAGAGCTGGTAATACATAACCCAACCCGCCAACCGATCCAGCTAAATGGGTTAGGGTTGACCCGTTTATTAAATGGGTTGGGTTCGGGTTGAGGTTTTCTCGACACGTTGATAAACGGGTTGAATCCGACCCAATCTGCCAAACCCGCGTGACCCGTTTAATTTAGGTTTTTTTCCCCTCTTTAATGGGATCTTATGTACCCTAACTAAGATATAGTAACTATACTATATTAATATGTTTATAATTGTTTTTGTAGGTGCTTTTTTTATTACGATATTGCTTATTGGAATTTGGCAATTTGGCACATCGCCTAGACTATTATTGGAATTATTCTATTTTTTTATTCATAGGGTATTACTATCTTATTATTTATATATTTCATAGGTCAAAATATGTTTTTATTGTTAAAAAGATTTTTTTATAATGTTTCTTAAAAATATGATGTTAAATAGGTGAAGTGAATGATTTAATAGATTTATGATTTTATAAATTTAAAATTAAATTAATTAAATAAATAATTAATTAAAATTTAAACGGGTTGGCGGGTTCACCCGTTTATGTTCGGGTTGGGTTCGGGTTGAGGTTCCTAACCCATTGGTAAAACGGGTCGAACTTGACCCGACCCGTTTAAGCATCGACCCAGTTACGACCCAACCCGACCCATTGCCACCTCTACTCCTTCCTACGTCCACACTAAAATAGATAAGTTGGGAATAGTGGGCCTTAGGCAGTGTTTGGAACCTTGAATTTTGTCATGCCCCAGATCCCGTAGCACGGATCCCTAGGCGGGATGGCACGGATCTCGAGGTGAGACCTTCGGGATCCATTTCTGGACTAAGGATTGTCATATCATAACGAAGACTAAAAGATGAAATAAAATATGATTTATTCATCAACATAGTTGCGGAAGCTTATTTACAATAATAAATTAAAATAAACTAATCAACAGATTCAGAAGAGCCCTATTACAAGATCCATACTAAATACGATCAAGGTTCATCCACATGAAAAGTAAATAAAGATAAATGAAAATTCTAGCTAAATAGGTCCTCGACCTCCATATAGCTAGCTCAACCTGCAACATAAAAGTTGCGTGAGTTTGGAATACTCAGTAAGCATGATCCAGTCACTATCCCCATTGTTGTATATGACATAAAACAATTGATAAACCAGCACATAACAAGGAAATATGAAACATAGTGATATGAAATGATTATGATGAATGAATGACAAACAGATGTTCTAATGTATGCTCGAACAAGGAATGCAATGCAACGTTATGCATACATTTACGTGATATGTTAAGTGTCCCTCATTGCATTTTCAGTAACACATACGGTTTCGAGACTGAAGTCAATAGGAACAACCGGCAAACCCTCTCTTCGTTCCGGGCACTAACCCATGGTACGAAGGTGTAACGTCCCGAATCCGATAAACCCGATATGGTCCATCAAGGACTAGAAACATCACATTCACTTCCTCAAAGGAGAGTGGTGGATCACAACATTAATAGAATTATCCAAAATAAACGTTTAAAGAAAACTAAAC
>JAUPMG010160111.1:0-24488 GCA_031762675.1 Pachysandra terminalis | reverse complement strand
GGACCTATGGATTGAAGTCAAGTCTCTATTGTCTTCTAATCTAAGTGATTAGCAAGATTATCATAATTATCTGAATTCATTATGCCATCAAGCGTAATTAATTAAATAATCCGAACTAGGGATATTACAGTACAGTAGGTTGGAGCCTGGTTCTGTACATACTTGGGAGGATATGGTTTCTTTGTTCCACCACAAGTTCTTCATTACTGAAGAGAAGCTCACCATTATAGATCTTAACCGGGAGAGACAGAAGCCGGAGGAAGATCTTGTTCAATTTGTCAAACGCTTCAGAGACCTTGTGATCATCTGCACGGAGGCAGCTTCTAAAGAGAAGATTGTCAGGATCTGCATCAACGGTATGCACCTTCCATACCGCATCAACATAGAGAACTATATAATCAAGAGCTTCACTAAGCTGTACGAGTACACCAAAAGGACCAATGCTTCTATTCCTGTTCCTGAGAAGAAAGTGGAGAGGAAGCGTGCTCTAGTTGTCACTACTACGAAGGAAGAGGAACCCGTTCCTAGGAGGAAGGGCAGGCCTACTAGTACCAGCAACAACAACAATAGCAACCGAGAGAGACGTGCACCACCTCCTGAGGCAACCTACTCTCCTGCCCAATTGATGCCTTGTTGCAGGAATAGATCAAGGATGATCGTGTCTTGCTATCCCCTATTGAGAAAGAACCCTTAGAGGCTGATAAGCGGCCCCCACGATACTGGAAGTTCCACCGCAATACTCGCCATTCCACTTTTGACTGTTGGGCCTTAAGGAAGATTTTCCATGCTAGGTTGGCGACTAGAGACATCAACGTCCCGGATGCGAAGGTACATACTGATCCTCTTTCTCAGCATAAAGGGAAAGCAATGGAAGATGTGCTTATGCTGTCCATCTTCAGAAACAAGCATAGGTCGGACCCCTAATCAAGTGAAGTTATACATAATACCACCAAGATTCAAATGTTCTTTGAGGACATGCAATTAATTAACTTCGAAGATGAGGACTGAAGCCACCCAAGCATTGTTGGGAATCACGGAGAAGTACTACTTCCAATGCCTCAACCATCAAGAGGCTTCTACGTATTACCCTTCGCTACTCAGCAAGTATGTCATTATCTTCATGGAGGAGGACATGATGGCGTCTTCGATAAGCCCCTGTATGTGAATGCCACCTTATAGGGTGTGGAGATTCGAAGGGCGTTGGTTGATGGTGGTTCTGCAGTCAACTTCACTCCTCTTAAGATCCTTGAGGCAGTAGGAGTTTCAAGCAAGTGTATTGTCCCCAGCTAAATCCGGATTCTGGGTGGTTTTGATACCCAATGGCAGCAGACGATGGACTACATTACCCTTAACATTGGGGTAGGATCTTTTAAGTTTCCCACCACTTTTCATGTCATTGATGATAAAGTTGCATTCCATGTGTTGTTGGGAAGGCCGTGGATACACCGAGGGAAGGTAGTGCCCTCTTCTTATCATTAGTGCTTGAAAGGAATCTGGAATGGGAAGGTTGTTAGAGTAATGACAGAGCCCTTTCCCTTTGACGAATCAGAGACTCACTTCGCTGAAGCGAATCATTATGATGGATTCACCTCAGAGGGGGAATGCCGTGTTACCAAGCCTCAAGGAACTCTTCTGCCCTTATGGGCTAATCTTGAATCATTTGAGCGTTTTGTACCATCTTCTTCAATACCGTCTTCTTGAATACCTTCTTCATCAGTACCATCCTCTTCGGAAGGCCCTCGACCTTCGAAGATTCGCTGTGTGAGATTGGACCTTCCAGACAGAAGGTTTGTATATCGATTATGACAACCACAGGGGATTCCATCCACAAGCGTCCTGCAGTGTTCCCCTCTTGAAGAAATGCCAGGAGCCTCCGAATCCAAACTTGAACAGGCCCTCGAACACTTACAGGATGGTGTTCAAGCTGTTCAAGAAGATCTGTCTATAGTTAACCTTGGAGAGGATCCAAGTGTCAATAAGTTTGTACAATTTTTTTCTTTTCTTTAGCCAGAGCAGAAGGAAGCCTTCATAGCATTGCTCTCCCGGTACAAGGACGTTTTTTCTTGGAGATATGAAGATATGCCCAGTCATGATCCTAAGTTGGTGACTCATAGGCTTCATCTCTCCCTTGAAGTGTGTCCTATCAAGCAAGCACCAAGAACCTTCAGGCCAGACATTGAATTGCAGATCAAGACTAAGATTGAGAAGCTTTTGCAAGCAGGCTTCATCAACCCTATATAACATCCTTCGTGGCTGTCTAATGTTGTCCCTGTAAAAAAGAAAAAATGGCAAATTAGATGTTATGTTGATTTTAGAGATCTAAATAAAGCTTGTCCAAAAGACGATTTCCCTTTGCCTAAGATGGATATATTGATTGATGCTGCTGCAGGGAATGAAATGTTTTCATTTATGGATGGATTTTCAGGTTATAACCATATCCTTTTGAACCCAAGGGATGATGAAAAAACTGCTTTCAGAACCCCTTTGGGCAACTTCTATTATACAGTCATGCCATTTGGTCTCAAGAATGCTGACGCAACTTACCAAAGGGATATGACTGATATATACCATGATATGATGCATGGGGAGGTTGGGGATTATGTGGATGATCTGGTTATAAAGTCGACAAAGCGTGGAGAACATCTTGCTATCTTGGAAAGAGTATTCCAAAGATGCCGGATGTATAAACTCAAGATGAATCCTGCGAAGTTTGCCTTTGGGGTTTCCTCTGGAAAATTCCTTAGGTTTATAGTCCATAGGCATGGAACTAACTTAGACCCTACGAAGGCTAGGATTGATATTGATTTGGCTCCTCTTAGGACTCAAAAGGAGCTCAAATCATTCCTTGGATGAGTGTCTTAAATCCTAAGGTTCATACCCGGACTATTTGCTTAACTTGTCCCTCTTATGCCTCTTCTGAATAAGAATGTTCCTTTCAACTGGAAGGAGGAACATCAGCAAGCCTTCGAGGCAATCAAGCAAGTGCTTGCTCATCCCCACACTATGATGACTCCTATTCGAGGGAAACCTCTCAGGTTATACCTCGCATTTACTGATCAAGCTATAGTAGGTTTACTTGCTCAGGAGGATGAACAAGGACTTGAGAGACCCGTCTACTATGTTAGTAGACTTTACATGGGGCTGAGATAAGATATTCCAGGATAGACAAGTGTTGTCTGGCTCTAGTATACATGGTGAAAAAACTGAAGCATTATTTACATTCACATTCAATTCACCTTGTGACTAGGAGCGATCCTATTAAGTATCTCCTTTCCCAGCCCATTCTCTATGGAAGACACATTAAATGGCTACTTCAACTAGCTCAGTTTGAGATTGTATGTGAAACTCTGAGAGCTATCAAATGACAAGTTGTTGCTGATCTATTGGCGGCCTTCTCCACCCACAAAGAGGCGGATGAAGCCTTAAATGAGGTACATGTGGTTTCTGAAGAAGAATGACAGATAAAATTGGACGGGTCATCCAATTCTCAAGGTGGTGGAGCAGGGATTGAACTTGTTTTTCCAAATGGTCAACAATTTTCCTTCTCTTTCAAGCTGGATTTTCCTTGCACCAACAACAAAGTGGAGTATGAAGCTTTTCTGATTTGGCTCACTTTGGCACGACAGATGGATGTTCAGAACATTTAGATTTTTGGAGATTCCTTCTTGGTTGTCTCTCAAATCAATGAGGAATTCGCAGTTAAAGAACCTGACTTAGTTCCTTACAGGACAATCAATCAGGCTCTCCTTCAAAGGTTTGTAAGTTATTCCTTGACTTATACAATGAGGAGCAAGAACAAGCATGCTGATGCTTTAGCCAATTTAGGAAGCAGACTCCAAATGGAACTGAATACAGCAACTTTGTACGTCATTCAAAGGCTCACTCCTTCCACCTAGTTCCCTCAGGAGGATGAGGAACTCATTCCAGAAGCGTACTGGAGGTATCAGATTATCTATGACTTAGATAATATCCTTTACCACACTCCTACTACCTCTCTGAAGATTTTAATGAACTTTATCAAACAAGGTATGGTTCTTTATTATAAGGGGGTTAGTGAAGCTCTTTTTAGATGCCTTGGACCAAAAGAAGCTATGGAAAAGATGCAGACCATGCATGAAGATACCTGTGGATTGCCAGATTCCATTGCCTTGTACAGAGACGACTTCAAAGATTAGGAGTATACTGGCCTTCCATGGCACTCGAGGCTGCAAAGTTACAACTCTCTTGTGCTAAGTGTCAAGAACCACCTGATATTGCAGAAGCATTTCCCATTCATGAGTTTACAGATTGGAGGGAACCTTATATCAGATTCCTTCGAGATGGAGTTCTACATCAAGAGAGGTTTGAGGCTCGTCAGCTCAAATGTAAGATCTCTAGATTTTACATGAAGCAAGGAGAACGGTTCGAAGGAGCTTTAATGATACCCCTTTTCGTTGCCTTGGTACTCAAGAAATCTTAATTGTCCTTCGAGAAGTCCATGGTGATACATCTGGACCGCATAAAGGAAAGAAGAAGTTATATAAGAAACTTCAAAACATAGGTTACTGTTGGCCTACAATGGAGGCGGATGCAGCAGATTTTGTGAAGAAATGTGTGAAATGCCAGGTTCAAGATAGCATTCCCCGTAAACCTTCTCAGGAAATGCATTCAGTCATTTCTCCATGGCCGTTTCATACTTGGGGCCTGGATTTGATTAGACCCATTAATCCTAGGAGTAGGCGTGGATATTCTTGGATCTTGGTGGCTACATAGTACTTCACAAAATGGGTTGAAGCTGTCCCACTGAGAAAAGCTAATGGAGCTTCTGTTGCTCAGTTCATCAGGGATAATCTTGTCCTTTGTTTTGGTCCGCCTCGAATGATCATTACGGAAAATGGAACTTCCTTCATTAACAAGCCAGTAAGGGAGATGACTGTTCATTATTGAGTTTTGCATATAAGTCTACTCCGTACTATCCTCAAGGGAAAGCTCAAGCTGAAGCCACCAACATGACTTTAATTAGAATTCTAAGCAAGATGGTGCATGATCAGCCTACAAGATGGAATGACTCCTTGCCTCAGGCCTTATGGGCATAGAGGGTAAGCAAGCATAGGGCTACAAATGCAACACCATTTTCTCTAGTGTTCGGAGTAGAAGCTCTTCTTTCAGTTGAACTGCACGTTGCCTCTGCAAGGATCTTGCATGCAAGATGGGTGGATTGGGATTTTAGAGATTTTTCTCTATTACGTGCTTAGGAGTTAGATAATTTGGATGAAAAAAGGCAAAAGGCTTTGGAAAGAAACTTGCACTATCATCAAATTATTGCCTAAGCCTACTACAAGCTAGTCAGACCAAGGAATTTCCAAGTTGGTGAACTTGTCCTACGAGCAACATCGTATGCGCAAAGCAGTGCTGTAAAGCCTAAGTTCGCTCCTAGATGAGAAGGTCCTTTTGAAGGCATCTCTGCTCAAGCTTCAAGGTATTACAAGATTATGCCTTTAGAAGAAAATGCAATCCAAGAGACTATAAATGGGAAATGGCTAAGGAAATACTTTTATTAATGAAGAAAGTTATTTACAAAAAATTCTGTCATTACATTAAAAAGTATAAGTACAAAATGAGATAGAAAGATCAAGGTATTCCAGTCAGTTGTGACTCAGTGACGCCTTCAAAGGCCCCTTCTAGAAGTACAAGTCTTAAAGCTCTAGGGGCAGGGATGGCGACTCTCATCAGAGCAGTTTGTGCTTCCATAAGCTTGGCTTGCTCCTGAGATATGGTGCGAGCTGCTTCCTCATGATCTTTAAGAATCTAAACACATAACTCAGTAGCTTGTTGCAGCATAAAAGCAAATTTCTCAATGCTCTCATCCATTTCCCTCAAATCAGATTTGCACTTCTCGAAGGCACCTTGACATTTTTCTACCTCTTTTGACTGAGCTGTAACAAGGGCTTCCAGCTCCCGTACCTTCCTGCATTTCTGCACCTTGATCTTCAATTTCTCCAGCCAGTTGATTAGCCACTCAATTTCAAAGTTCATACCCTTCAGACATATCACTGTCTTTCCCCAGGCTACCAGATCCTCGGCAGTAATGCTGTTTAAAGTCCTGCGACTCATGATTTCCAAGAGCCTGCATAATTCTTTGTAACCAAAAAGCCTGAATTTGGGATATGGAAAAGCTGTCACAGGCAGGATCTCCCCGTAAGTTGCCCTGATCAGGTTCATCCAATATTTTCTCTCAATATCTTCTGGATCTTTAACAGGATCAGGGGACAACTCTCTCCTCTTCTGAATGGTTGGGATAGCGAAGCTTCCTCTCTTGCCTTCAATCCAAATATAGGAGTTAGAGTTCGGGTTTCACCTTCTGGGACCTCTACAGGTGCTTGAAAAAGCACTGTAGGAAGGGAAGACGTGGCTACAATCTCTGATTCCTTTGGAGGAACGACTTCAGATATTTCTTCAATACTTGGCCTGGCAGGATTAACAGCTGGAGTGGTTGACTTGTGAGCCAGTACAACTAGTGGAGCAGGGGCTTCAGATGGAGGGACCACTTCATTCTGTACAATAGTGGTTTCCACTAGAGCAGCTGGAAGTTTGGAGGAGACCTCTTCTTCTTCATCCTTGGCAGCAGCAGCCTCCTCCGTGTCTTTCTATACAAGGGAGGCATCTAGAGAATCAACACTCCCTGTTCCCTCTCTAATATGCGAAGGAACAAGGGAGGTTGTTTTCTCATCATCCTGCATGGAACAAATACTAGTCAATATCCTACATGAAAAGATAGCATACGAAGGAAAGTTCGAAGGAAAAGAAGACTTACTGAAACCGTATATACAACAGTCAGAGGATCAGGGGTGAGAACTACATCTTCAGCAGCTTGATCCTTCTCTTCTCTTCTAGCAGGGGAACTGCCAGAGGTCATGGGTGAGGGGGGTAGGAGGGCTCCTACTCATCCTAGGGATCTCTCTCTCTTGTCCTACTCCCATAAGAGCTTTGCCAAGATCTCTCTGTGGCAATGTGGGAGAAACCAAGGGAGGTACTCTACCCTCAACTCTCTCTTCTCCTACAGCAGCTACAATATCAAGAGTACACAAATCAGTAGAATGAAGGTATAACAAGTGCAAAATTCTACAAAGGAAAGAAGATTATTACCAGAAGAGGAGCCCTTGAAGAGTGGGGGAGGAAGTTTGGAGCTTCCAACTCTAGCAACCCCGTGTGGGGGATGAGGCATTCTACTGGAGGGAAGACCAGCAGGTGGAGGTACCCTGCTGGCTAGAGAACCAGGAGAAGGTGACTCTCCAACAGGGTGAACCCTACCATTGGTTCGGATTCCAGGTGTAGCTCCCTCTTGAGAGATCCTAGCTGACACCCTTGGGCCCCGTCCTTCAACTCCTTTTGTAGGAGATAGGGTGGAAGAGTCACTAATTTGCAGCCTTTCTCCTACTCCTCCGACAGTTGACTGTTACAAAACCAGGCAAACAAGTCAGAAGCAATCACAGGAGAAATCAAGATAGAAGGAAAAGAATTTACATTTCTTACCTTTAGAGTCCGTGCAGCAGTGGACTTCACCCTTGTGCATGGCCCTTGAGGAGGAAGATGCTCCTGAGCAGGACTAGAAGCCACGACATCTGCAAAAGGAATAACACCTACTGGCCGAATCCCGTCTAAGATGTGCTCAAAGGTGATGTTAGCTGGCGGCAGAGAGATTACCCTTGGCATAGGAGGGAGCCTGGGCACTCTTGCACTCCTGAGCCTCCTGGGAAGAAGACTCCCAATGGGAACATTATCTTCGTCTGCATCCTCTTCTTCTGCCTCTTCTACTATTACCTCAGCAGGTGCCTCCTCAAGCTTGGCAACAGAAGCTTTCTCAGAAGCCTCAGCAGCTTCAGGGCATTTACCCTCTTCCCTCCATTCATAGACATCCTGGATCATGATATGACCGGGGATCTCGTGAATTATGGGGTGGCCATCTCCAGTTTGGATGGGGTGATTCTTTTCATTTCTCCTTAATCTCTGCTCCTTAGCCCCCTCGAGATCAAGCTTTGAAGGCACAGGTTTACTTCTGCAGAATTCATCCAAACGAACCAAGGACTTATGCCAGTAGTCCGACAACCAGGGAGATACCTTGCCATATATCTCTGGTCTGGCAGGAGTAGCTTTGAAGTCAACCACTAATCTAAGGTAGCCGTACCCCCGCAGGAACCTATGTCCCACGACCTCCACAGTTGCTGACATGGTTGGCATAAACTCCACGTTGCTAAGAGGAGCAATCTGATCGAACCCAAATTGTCAGAGTACGCGCTGCGGGTTGTAGGTGGGGAAGCTGCTCCCATAATCCCTGACTAAGATGATCAGGTAGCCGGGGTGAATGATCGCCAAGAATGCTCTCTCCTCCGGTGATAGATGAAGCCAGGTAGCGAGACTCTTCTCTGTGTCATCCGCTACCATGACTCCATAGGGCTGCAACAGTCTAATCCCTCCGTTGCAATATGGGCGGTACTCGAACTCGTCTGAGATGTCCATCACTTGATGCAACTGGACGTTGCGCTTTGTACGGAATCCTGACCATATCAGAGCCCTCAGAGCAGAATCTAGGTCCATTGTCTGTAGATGCTCCTCCATTGATGAGAAGTCCTGGGGAGCGTATCTGGGATACCTCTCCCATAGGAAGTACTGGAGGAAGTTGGCATCCAGCAAAGTCTCCACCAACCTCTCTCCCCGGCTTCTCACTATATCCTCACACAATAGATCTAGATTCTCATACTGTGATCCCAGGACAATGGAGCAAGAGGAACTCGAACTCCTCTCGCAATCTTCACCGCCAAATGGAATAATCTATCATGTACTTTTTCCACAGGATATCCCTTGAAGACGAACCTCGCCAGCCAATAGGCGACAAACTTTGCTAAGTGAACGGCGCTGTCCAGGCCTTCGCCCCAATATCGCCTGATGAAGTGATGGCCTTGGGGGTCTCTTCCTCATTCTAGAAGTATCTCGTCCAACCTTTAAACGAGTACTTCGTACTCATGCTGGGATCCCTCTCCTTCAACTGGGTCTTCCTTAGAGTTTCTTTGGAACATATCTTCAGCATCTCCAAGTCAATCTCTTCCTCCGCAAATAGGGTGATCGCCCCCGGGTTCTCATCTCCCAAGATTAGAAGGTAGCGTAGCATGACTACATCTTCCAACGTGATGCTGATTTCTCCAAAAGCAGTCACGAAGACATGGTCCTCTAGATCCCAACAAACCAAAAATTCTTTTAGGGTCTCATAGTCCCTATGGTAATCACCTGTATAAATATGGATTGATTCCAGCACTCCGGCAACATTCAACAACTTCCGGTACTCATCATTCTTCATTATGTGAGCTACCCATTCCGGCCATCCAGGAGGAAGATTGAAGTGCTAACGGAATCCAATTTCAGACAGAGGAAAGTCTTTCCTCTCAGCCCTGAAGACTGGTGCCTGACTCAAATGTGGAAACCCTATGTTGGTCCACGTTGTTTCTTCATAGGGACAGAGCAGTTCTTCCCCACTTTGAACAGCTTCTGGCACCGCCGGATCCCTAACCACATCCCAGAATGGTGTGATAGGAATCTCCAACTTGGTATCCGACTTCTTCGCAGCACCCTTCTTGGCCATTATTAAGGTTGAGAAGGAAGAAGAAAGCAAGAAAGAGAGCTTAAAGGCTCAGAAAGCACAGAGAACTCAAAGAAAATGCAAGAAAGCTTCAAATCTCAGATTGTAGGAACCTTTCTTCTTCAAAGAGTTCTCAATATATAGAGAAAAGCGATTTTCGTTGCATAAATTGAAAAGGCACTTTAGGCGGTTCGCATGATCCCAAGAGAGAAATCATTGCATTTGCAATGCATGATAGCTAGATTTAAAACACACTCCCTCGAAGAACGCACATTTAATGCCCGCCATACTTCATGTACGATCTCATGTTTTCCTCTTTAGCATAGGAAACCTGAGACCAGGTGGCTATTGGTGATCAGGTGGGCTAATTAATCCCATTAGACATGTGGCGTTAGCTTAACGATGCGCATGCACGTTTCTGGATATAGCCACATACACTGAATCACTCAATAAAGCTGTAACGGCTGTACATCCGTCTTTCACGTGGTAGCTGTCAACAACTGCTCTACGACGATTAGACCGTTTCGTAAAAAGGTGATATTTAAACCGGTTTAGAGATATCTGACCATCCTTATCACCAAGAAGGAAAGCTCCTTGGAGAAGCAACCTTTTTGAATTCCTTCTTATGAGGGAACACCACGTGTCCCAAACTCAACAAATACAACTACTGTCCTTATTGAAATATTCAAAAGGATGATGACTTATGTTCCTATGGTACATTGCCTTCTAAACACTCGAAGGAATGAGGATTTATCTCTTCCTTCGAAGGACTCAGTTTCATTCGTAGGACATATTGGGGGCATGCTACCCCTAATAGACCTCTCATATACATGAAGTTACAAATAAAAGCTCGAAGTCATATCTACTTATTCTCTAGAACAGACTTCGAATGGTTTTATTACATTACCTTTACATTTTAGAGATATTCCACTTGAAGAAGGATCTTCGAAGGAAATACCTTCGAAGGAACTTTTATGCTTTCTAACTCAGAAGTCACTCGTGGATCATATCCAAAGACTTCAAAGGACCATTATTATGCTTCGTCTTAAAAAGATCACGAAGCAGATATATTCCTTCCTGTTAAAGAAACTTCGAAGGACAAGTCCGAGGGATGACCTCGAAGGACAAGTCCGTGGGATGACCTCGAAGGACAATTCCGAAGGACGACTTCGAAGGAAAAAATCTGAGGGACCAATTCAAAGGCCAACCGTTGAATGGTGACAATTCAAATATAAGGAATTCAGACAGAATTCAAATTCGTGGTATGATACTAATTATCGAAATTGGAATTCAAAATCCCCATTCCAATTTCAATTTTGTCCTCAATTCCAACCCTGATTCCATGAACGAATCAAGGCAGTAGAGAATTCTAAGTTCATATTAGAAGTGTTTAAAACAGTTGCAGTTAAAGCTGTTGTGACATTGTTAGAATACATTTCTTATATAAAATTCTAGACTTTCAGAATCTCATGGCACATACTTTCTACATGCACTTTAATTTCCTCGAGAAAAATTTTCTAACTGTACATTGATTGGTTAATATTAGGACTGTAAACAGGTCGGATTTAGCCTGGATCCACCATGATCCGAATCTGAATCCAACTAAACTCAAGGAGATTCGAATCCGATTACAGATTCGATGGATCTTTCATATGAGTAACTGAATCCAAGTCCGATTATATTTATAGGATCCATTTTCGAATTCGACTAAGATCCAAATCTAATTATATATTCGAATTCGGTAGTAAAAACGTTTAAAAATGAAATAATTAACAAATTATTTAAAATTCAAAACATATAGATTTTCAAATAATGTAACTTAAATTAAATTAAAAACATATTTCCCTAACAACTAAAATAAAGATGACAAAAAGAGAAAAAAATGCTACACATATATGTTAATCTAATCGGATTAGGATCTTAATCGGGTCGGATGTACCAATATCTGAATCCGGATTCAATTATAAATGGATCCAATTATTCAGATCCAAATCTGTGCTGCTCAAGTTCCAAAGCAACCTATCGCAGAGCAGGTTTTAATCTTTGAAGTGATTCGCCTCTCTTTTTTGGAAGTAACTTAGGCGTGTTGAAGAACACGTCACTCAAGATATGATTAGTGCATGAGGGCCCCCTCTACACACTTAATTGAGTGACATTTTTCTTATTTCAACAGGTCAAAATTCCCTATAAAAATCGAAGTACATCCTCAATTAGAGGAGGATCTGAAGCTTAGAGAATCTAAAACTTCTCTGAATTTAAGAGGTAGAAAACAACAGGGAGTATAAACGTGTATTTCTTATACATGCTATAGACTTCAAGTTTTTCAAACTCTGAGGTTTTTCTGCTCTGCGATATGTGTTTTAACTGACTTATCAGTTATTACAATATTTTGTTCCTTTTTGTCTCTTCTCTTTGTCTTCCTTACAGGTCAAAGTTGAGAAGTGTTCTTGGCAGAACGGCTGCGCAACGATTTAGGCTATTTTGAGACAGACTTTCCCTACCTATTTCTCTGAAAAGACGATAGTATTAATTGTTCTTCTATTCTAATATATTTTTTCTTTTACAAATTCGTCGTCACCAATATAAAAAAAAAAAGAATCTAAATGGATTAGATGGACGACAAGACCAGCCACCCTCGTAATAAAATCGAAAACCACAAGCTGCTATCAGCTGGAACGAAAAGGACCCCATAATCGTGACAATAAATAGTGAATACGGATAGGAAGAAGCATGCAGGACGACGTAGCCTAGTCAATAGCTAAATTTTAATGAGTAGACGCACTGATTCGTGCACATCCGTGGGACCCATAGAGCATGATAGGATCTAATCATTATAGAAATGCTTTCTTTTTAACTTTGACGGGTTCAACCCAATAGTATTATATTTGTGCTGATTGTTTATAAATTGGTAATTTATAATCAAAAAACAATTATGATAATTTATACGTATAAATCACCTTTGTAAATTGTTAACATCCAAGTGATTTGCACAAACACAATATAAGCGTTTTTATTAGAGAAAAAAAATCAATCAACAAAGAGATTAGAAAATAAAACAGTTCTCCAACCAACAATCAATCATCCATCAATCTTCCTTGTATTTACCTTACAATAACTTAATCCTAATCCAAGAATATCTGGAAAGGATTGATATACTAGAGGTGACCGCAGATGCTTACTTAGAAACACTGGATCGAAATAAGATGCTCCTCATCGTGGCTTCAAACGGGTGTAACTTCAAGCTCCGATGTTAGAATTGGGTTTATAATACCATTTCGGAAAGCCACCAATGAGATCTACATAACTCCTAGCAGCCTTGCTGGGAAAAAGATGCTTGTCGATCGTTTAAAGTTGTTTAGACCCTCAAAACAGACTCCAAATTCTTTTTTTTTTTACTCATTTTGGTAACTTTTGCTTTCCTCTTTCTTTTAGAATTTTTTTAGCAGATTTTTATTTCTTTTAGAATTATGTTTAACAGTTTTCTATTTATTTTAGAATTGCTTTTTAGCAGTTTTCCTATTTCTTTTAGGATAGAATTTTCTTATAAATAGGGAAGAGATTTTAGAGATTTTATTATTAGAATATTTTTATGAAATTGAATTGAGAAGTTTCTCTATTTATTCTTATGGTTCCAAAGTTTTTCCTAAAACTCTAGCAACTCTAGAAGGTTGTGTGTTCTGTGGTCGGAATTATCAACCATGTTCTTCTTCACCCTAAATCAAGGATTCTCAAAGTATAAATCTATGAGTACGAACTAGAAGAAGTTAAATTTTTTCAACAATCATATTTATTAACTCTTGCATGATATTAGAGCCATAGATGAAAGTCATCATGGACACCCTCTTTTACTGAACGTCCTCTCTTGTTTACGTCAACTCAAATGCGTACATTCTCACTCCTAGGAATGTGCATCACATTATTTCACTAAAGTTGGATGAATCCAATTATCTCCTATGGCGTGCTCAATTCCTTCCTCTCTTCCATTTATATCATGCGCTAATGGAGCTCATTGATGGTGAATCTACACCCCCTTCGAAATTGTTATTCGATAACAAAGGAGAAGAAACATTCGAACTTTGTCATTTGGTACAAATGAGATCAGTTGGTTCTAAGTTGGATCATCTCCTATCTCAGTAAGAGTGTTCTTGGACAACTTATAGGCCTTACAACTGCTAAAGGCATCTGTCAAAGCTTAGAACGAATGTTCTCTTCTCACTCCCGTGCTCAAGTGATGCAACTTCGAATGTAGTTGGAAACCTTGAAGAAGGGCAATGAGTATGATTTATCTCCTTCACAAGGCTAAAAGCCTTGCATACAGTTTTACTATAGTTGGTTAACTCATTACCAATTGGGATTTGATACTCTATCTACATGGTTGTCTAGGTTCAGGTTATAAATCATTTGTGACTTCCATGACCACTAGAACTGTCTCCACAAGTGTTGATGTACTCTATGATCTACTATTCAATCAAGAGGAACGACTTTAATAGCAAAGATTCACCATTCTCGACTCCTCTCCTATCTCAACTAATATGGCCACCAAAAACTTCACACCAAACACTAGTGACCAATCTTGGCATTCACAGACACAACATCGAGGTAGGGGTCATGGTCGCTATCCAAACAACTCAAGGGGACATACAACAACCATAGTCGTTCCTATCGCGAGTCATCATATGGACACCAATCTGTCCCTTGCCAGTTGTGCAATCATCATGGTCACATCACTCATACTTGTAGCCAACACTACCATGCATATCCGATTGAATCCCCAAATGCTCTCATAGCCGCTATTGATCACACTCCTCAATTTGATCCCAACTGGTACCTAGATTCAAGAGCCACCAATTATCTCACTTCAAATCTATCAAATATGTCTATACATTAGGAATATCAAGGCCCAAATCATGTCCGAATGGGAAACGGTACAGGTTTGACCACATTGGATCCTCTCATTTCACTTCCCAATCATGCAAATTTAGTCTCACTGACATATTACATACGCCAAGCATTACAAATAATTCCCTTTCAGATAGTCGATTTATTTGGAGAATAATGTGATTCTCAAGTTTAATGCATCTAGATGTGTTATTAAAGATCAGGATACGGGGAGAGTTCTTCTTAAAGGACGAATTAGTGATGAACTATATTAGCTTCCAGGAAGCTCGTGAAATCAACCCCCAACTACATTCCTTAGAGAATGTTAATCCTCTACCAATGGCTAGGGCATCCTACTCCTAGAACTGTTCATGATATTGTTTCTAAGCATAGGTATTTAATATTGAATAAACATTGTGATTTTTGCTCTGCATGTCAACGAGGAAAAAATCACATATTACCATTTACTAGAACTAATTCTATAGTCTCTGGTCCACTAGATCTTATCCACTCTGATGTATGGGGACCCTCTCCTACTTTATCTGTTATGGAAATAGATATTAAGTGCATTTTTTGAATTTTTTTTTTAAGTTTACACGGATCTATCCATTGGCTAAAAAAATCTAATGCTCTTTATGCCTTTTTACATTAAATGTCATGTGAATAATAATTTGAATTATAAAATTAAGGCACTTTAGTCTGATGGGGAGGTGAATACTGCAACACTAACTCTTACTTAAATGAGCATGGTATACTTCATAGGGTTGCATGCCCTCACATTCATAAGCATAATGGATCTACTGAATAGAAGCATCGGCACATTGTGGGCATTGGTCTTATTTATTAGCCCAAGCTCATATTCCACTTCAATATTGGGAGCAGGCTTTTCAGATATTTTCCTGATCAATCGACTACTTGCACAAGTTCCCCATGACCAAATTTCCCTATAGAAACTCTTTGGGACATCTATGGATTATCCTTTCTTAAAATTATTCGGTTGTGCATGCTTTCCATACTTGAGACCCTACAATGCTCACAAGTACAATTTTTAATCCACCAAATGTGTGTTGTTGGGATACAATTCCATGCACAAGGGATACAAATGCCTTGATACCCATACTGGTCGAATCTACATTTCCCAACATGTAATCTTTAATTAAAATGAATTTCTCTTTCAACAGGTCGTTGTATCCAAGTCGTCCTCACCTGTTGTGGGCTCCTTAACCATCATTGGGTTACCAAGCATCCTTGGTTTTCCTCCACTATTTCAGTTGGGCTCATATGGTACGAACCCATCTAGTCAACGTCCTCATACAAACCAAATGGGCACACCACAGGTTGTCTCGTCCATCGAAATCCCTATTGGGTCTCTCAAACACATGCAACTCATATTGAGCCATCTTCATGAGAGGTGGTCCCTATAAAACCAACCAGATCCAACCCAACGGTTTCGTCCGATCCACCACCAATTGTGCTTCCTTTCGAAACTGCAGATGCAACCTCAGCTCCAGCTATTGACCTCTTTTTGGATTTCATTGGTCCTACAGTTCCTGATCCAAGACTCGACTTGACAATGATTCAGAGTCCTTCAGTTCACCCCATGGTGACACGCTCTCTGGATGGAACTCAACTTGCTCGTGCTCTTCATGCTACTAGACATCCATTACCTCATGCTCTCTTTGTTACCTTGTCTACATCTGAACCTACACGCTTCACACAGGCATCACATGATGTTCAATAGCGTGAAGCCATGGGTTATGAGATTAATGCACTACTTCACAATGGAACTTTGTCAGTGGTTCCACAAACTACAACCATGAATGTAATTGGTTATAAATAGATCTTAAAAATCAGAACTCATTCTGATGGGCAAGTTGATCATTACAAGGCTCGTTTGGTTGTCAAGGGGTTCAACCAAGAACATGGTCTTGATTATAATGAAACGTTTAGTCCCGTTTTAAAATCGGTCACTATTTGATCCATTTTGTCAATTTCAGTGCATAAAAGCTGGTCAATCTGTCTGTTGGATGTGTCCAACACCTTCCTACATGGGACATTAGATGAGGTGTATATGACACATCCACTAGGGTTCATTGATTCTTGTTACCTATCTCATGTCTTCCGTTTTCATAAGGCCATCTATGGCCTTAAGAAAGCAACACGTGTGTGGTACAATCATATCAAGGCATTCCGCTGCGAGCTCGATTTTGAGAACTAAGTGTAATACATCTTTGTTCATCTATCGTCAATCCTGTACTATGGCATATTTTCTAGTCAATTTGGAAGATCTTATTCTCACTAAAAATGACCCATCCTACATTTCGTCTCTTATTCTTTGATTAGGCCACGAGTTTGCAACTAAAGATCTTGGCCCGTTGCACTATTTCTTGGGTAATGTCATTTATAATGGTGGCTCTATGTCCCTTAGCCAATCCAAGTATATTTTATCTCTCCTACAACGGACAGAAATGGATGGTGCTTGGCCATGCTTGACACTTACGACCACAGGTATTCAACATTCCAAGCATCATGGTCAGCTACTACCCAATCCTACTGAATAGCACAGCACAGCACAGTGGGTGCCCTCTAGTATCTATCCTTTAATTGCCTTTGCGGTGAATAAGTTTTCAATTCATGCACAACCCAACGGATGCTCATTGGGCTACAACGAAACGAATCATAAGGTACCTCAAATCAACCATTGGTCATGGGATTGTGTTTCACAAGACCTCTGAAATGCATTTGCATTGCTTCTCTGATGCTGACTGGGCTAGATGTCCAAATGATCCAATCGACAGGTGGATATTATATATTTTCTAGCCTGACCCTCCTATCTTAGAACTCCAACAAGCAAAGAACAGTGACGTAGTCAAGTACCAAAGCTGAATACAAAGCATTGGCAAATGCAACTGGCGAGTTAGTCTTGCTTCAATCCTTATTTTTTGAACTCGGTGTCTCGTTGTCTATGGCTCCCATATTATGGTGTGATAATCTGAGTGCTACCTATCTAACTGAAAATCCCATATTTCACGCACAAACAAAACATGTTGAAATCGACTTTCACTTCGTACGAGACAAGGTAGCACAATGAGACCTGGATGTTTGTTTCATCTCTTCAATAGATCAACTTGCTAACATACTCAGTAAGCATTGTCATGTGCCAGATTCAAGAATCTTTGTTCCAAGCTGCAACTCCGATCACTAGAGTTTGTCTTGAGGGGGGATATTAGAGATAAACATCAATCACCACAAGCTGGATATGGTTAAAAGGTTATCCATTGTATTTGCCTTACTATAAACTAATCCTAATAAAAGAATATCTGGAAAGTATTCTCAATATATAAATCTATACGTATGAAATGGAGGAAGTTAAATTTTTCTAACAATCACATTCGTTAAATCTTGCAGTTTTAACACTATTAGAATGCATCCGTCACACTAAAGATGAAGCATGTTTACTCTATTAGTTTTACAGCAAATTTTTTTTTAAAAAAAAAATAAGGTACTAAAGTAAAACTCCTCTCATTAGATGTGTTTTTTCATTTTACATACAATTATAATTAGCAAAAAAATCACTTTCAATTTTTCCAAAATTGATGTTACATTATGGACTTAGCTTTGTATGTACTAAATTGATGTTACATATATATATATATATATATATACATGTTACTGGTTTCAAGTAAAAATATATAACTTTTAATATATTTATCTATCAATAAGTATTTTCGACATGTAATTAAATGACAACATGGCGGGTCAAGGATGAGCAAATCCTAACCTGATCTTATTGTTGATTTGCCAAACTAGAACTAACACAGGTAAGGCAGGTGAACCACATTTACTATCTCATTGCCATGCCTAATTTGCGTACGTTGGCAAGACAAAAGTAAGTATTATAAGCTCATTTTAATATGGTGATCCAACTAAATTTCTCATTATTTTCAGTGACTTGGGTGTACTTCAAAAACTGTAGACAAGAAGTCCCATTGTAAATGGAAATTAAAAAGAAAATCGTTGGATCAAAGATGGTGGAGATAAAGAAGCCTTTAATTTTGAAAATCATTTGATAACGATATTAAAGAATTAATTATTATTTTTATAATCCTAATTCATTATTTATATTTTTAGCTTTTTTACTTCTATCTTTGGTTTATAAGATTTTATGAATATTTTTTATATTTAATCAATTGGAAGTTTAATATCAATTTAAAATCTTGAATTTTCTCATCCATTATTTTTTATTTTTTCTCTTCTATTTTATGGTTATTGGTTGGACTTTCTCTTCTAACTTTTAGATAATCTACTAGTATTTTTTAGGGAAAATTACATTTACACCACCTTGGGTTTGACATAATGGCAACAAGTACCATTTAAACGTTGGCCATCACAAACACCTCTCCTATAGTTTGAAAGTATGTTACAACATAGGTTTTTAATGATCTTAAGAACAAAATGGGTGCTTGTATGGAAGAAAAAAGAAACTTTATAATATTGAAAATTGTGAAAATCTTAACTATCTCTGATAATTATAAGATGAATTAGTAATTTAACCTTTTATCCTTTCAACACTTAAATTGATAGAGGTGTTTACGGTCAGATGATCAGTTTCTATTACAAATCACTAAAACCCCCTAGTTTGGCCCAATAAAGATATTGGTTGTAATGGCCAAGGTTTGAGGGGTATTTCTTGCCATTATACTAAACCTAAGGGTATCAATATAATTTACTCTATGTTTTATGCAAACCACTGTTTAAAAACCCGGACTGACTTCAGCTCTATATGAAAGTACAAGGATCCCACTAACACAAAAGAAAAGTTGAAAACTCGGCCAAGAACAAACAAAATTTTGGCGATCGAGTTGGTCAATTTGGTGAAATTCACGCTAAACTCGATCATTCCATTGACTCCATTTTGTATAACTTAGTTCAATGGTGAACTCGCGATTTTGTACGCCTTGGTATCATGACTTGATGATAATTAGTTATAGTTTCTTAGAAAATTTAATGAGTTTACTTGAAGACAAAAATTTGGACAAGATCATCACTGATTTTAGAAAATATTATCTGATTTATCATGAATTTATAAATTTAAAATATCAACGAACAAAGATGGTTATTTGGAACATGGATCTTGTATGAACCTGGATTGTGTGAACCTTGTGTGAACCATTTACGAGTACTACAAATACGGATAGATTTAGCCGTGGTCGCTGATCGTCGCTACACCCAAAAATACTGCCACTAATAATATTAGCTTCGGTTGACACTTGTCCTCATGTGAGCCCCTTTAATCGATGATAGCCGAAAGCGGATCCTCTGTTAGGAGCTTAACAGGGTTTCTCCTGTTAGGTGCACAAGAGAGGAACACACGTCCATGGGGGCCCACCACTAAAATTGGTCACCTGTCAAACCGGTTAATGTGGTGGGCCCCTTAAGGTTCATCCTTTTCTAGGGTTAGGTCTTCAATTTTAGTGGTGGTCCCCATGGACACGAATTTTTCCTCTGTGCGCTTAACAGGAGAAACCCTATTAAGGCTCCTAATAGAAAATGTCCTTCCGTTATCGCCACCCTTTTTTGTGGGCCTGCTTAGGACAAATCTCAACCTCGTATAAGGTTCACACAGTCCAGATTCATAGAAGATCTTCATCCTTTACTTGGGTTATGGAATAACGTGGATCAACATACTTTCTTTCGGACTCACCTGATCTATTTGGATTCTCAGACTTTCGGCATGCAATTCAGCTCAATGTTTAAAACCCGCTGGTAAGTCAGAAAATTTGGATCACTTACTTGGATTAGTAAGATTCCTGATATACTTATCCAATGGACTCGGTTACGTATAACTCGGTTTGACATGGTAACTCAATTGGGTTACATAAAAAGAAAGGCAAAAAATTATTCCCGAGTAACTCGGATGGATAGACTTCCGAGTGCTGTGGCCGATCCGAGTTTTTAAACATTGGTTCAGTTGTTCTTGATAGGAACCTAATTATAAATAAATTAATAACTTTACTTACTTGACACCCGGTTTGGCAATATTCTTGAAAGTCCGCTTCGCACAGTTTTTGGCTTCCAACTCGTTCGTAATTTCTGACTCGGCCTTTCCGAACTCATTAATATCCCTCGAAATTGTCGAGAGACCCGACGACCTCACAGTGTTAACAAGTTTCTTAACACTGCATGCCGACGTGGTAAGGTTCCTCAACCTCTCCCTATCGATCCTACTTGACCCAGAACTCTTTGTTTCTCGCGATTTCACCCGAAAAGGGTTGGATGGTTTCAGGTTCCGTTTAGACGCCGGCGGCGGTGCCTCCTTTTCACTGATCACTTCATCACGTAGTGGATTACCTGACAAACTCTCCAATACGTAATGGTGAAACACACTCTCCTTCATTCGATCAAAGAACGTGGCTACGTGGAACGAGGTGGCCAGAATCTTCACGAGAAGAATCTTTATGAGCCAGATTGAAGTTCCTAAGAGGACTGAAATAAGAATTAGAAAGTGCTTTTTAAGGAATTTGTTGTTGCTTTTAAGTTCTGGGTTGAGCATGCAAGTCCAAGCTAAGAGAACCAGAGCTAACCAGAAGAAGTTCTGGAAGCTTTTTCTGAGTCCGAAAACAAAGTAGAGAACCTTCTCTTTAAGCATGAAGTTTCGCTCGATGAGGAAGACGAGAACAGATACTATCCATCCTGAAAGAAGGCGACCACAGATGAGCACCATGGCCATTAAACACCATCTCCAAATCTTGAGACCCCATTCGACCTGAATTTTAAGAGATCTTACAGTTAGAGAACAGATCAAGCAAGTTAATATGGTGAAAAATGCAATCCACTCGTTCAAAGCTCTCCATCTGATCTTTCTCTTCTTCTTTTTCTGATACTTATTGTTTGTATCTTGTTCTGCTTCCGCATCGTCTTCAGAATTTCGTCTACGTCTGTTGACGAGTGGTAGTCGTCTTTGTTGTTTAAGGTTTTTATGAGTTCTTCAGATTCATGGAATGATTTTGTGGGATGTGGGTAATTGATCTCGGCAAATCGAGAATTTTGTTTTGAGATGTTGTTGAGATGACCAAGGATTAGTGATCTTCCCGGGTTTTGCACCTTTTCTTGTCCTCCTGAAGCTGGGTTTTTGAACTCTGGTTCGAGAAGTTGTTTAGGTTTAAGATTCTGCTCGTCCATTTGAACTATCACTTGTTCTGTAGTGAATTTCTCCTTCTCTGGGTTCTGCATCTCTCCTGTGAAACTCAAATTCTCCAACAGTTGGAAACAAGATCAAGAAAGAGAGAGAGAGAGAGAAACCAGTGCTTGTGTGTTGCTTTTGTAATTGATGTCTGGACCGTGCCGTATTGTCTGAGCAAGATGGGTGGAGCATCAGCTGTAGCACAAGCCGATGCTCCCCACGCGTTCCAGGCAGATCTCGTGATTCCGACTAGATCAAATTTTTTTAAAATTGGTTTGTACTGCAGCTGCTGCTTCAGCCGAGAACATAACAAGCTGAACAATTTGCTACACTGCCCATGTACCTTGTGTTGAAATGCTTGTATATCCTGTATTGAAATGCTTGTACTCCAGTTATAAAGCATTAGAGTACAAGCAATACAATGTGCGGTGCAGCAAAAAGTCCAGCGTCGTGCACCAGATGAAATGCTCTCGCAATAATGTAAAAGAACGGCTATAATTGAGAGCATCTCGTCTAGTCTACGAGCCTGGACTATTTGCTGCACCTGTGTTAAAATGCTTGTACCCTTGTGCTGAAATGCAAAACAGGGTACAAGCAATTCAACACAGGTGCAGCAAATCGTCCCAACAAAATTTCAGAGGAAATGCTCTCCTTATAATTGATACATGCAAATGACTTTTGGTTTCGGGAGGCTTCACTAGCTCTAGATATTTTCGAGAAGTAACTACTCACACCACACGAGTCATTAAGATCCCAAGACCATTCAATCAAAGGGCTTTTGGTTTTAAGAAATTAAGAAATGTGTCATTTAGATCAGTAGTAAGGATTTGGGATTGTCCATAGGTGTCTTGGGATTAATTCCAGCCTTCACCGTGTGAGTTTTGTGGTTTGATGCATTCGATTTGAGGATAATGGTGATGAATCCTTTTCTTCTTCAAGAATGGGATCAAGGAATCTAAGTGGAGCTGATAAAGAGGTTGGGTCCGTGGATTATTGAGGGATATATATCTGTTTAAGCCATAATCAAACTGCCTAAAACCGGCCCGACCCCACAAGCCGTTGAGACCACATGGGTTGAGGGGTGAAGAACTAAATGGACATAAGCCCAATAGGGTAGCATAGGCCCAAAAGGCTAGTGCGAGCCCAATCTATCAGGAAAGTAGAATGTGTTGCCAACATGAAGCAGCGGAGTGGGTCAGGTGTCAACAAAGGGAGGAAGATAACTTTCCGTTATCAATCAACTGCAAAACGGTTGTAATGAAGGATCATAAAATGGAATCGACCAAGACAAAGACGGTCTACACAACAAATCAATTGAATAGCTCTTCAGCAAAATCAACCCAACAGCTACATACAGCTTCACCTTTGGTCCTCAGTGATCATTATTTTATCCTTTAGTTTTCTGCAAGGATCCAACTGCACCTACTTCGTCCCTCGAACCAGTTGGCAACGGAGAAATCCCAGCTAGGAGATTTACAGAAGCCCTCTCATTTATCCCTTGCATGCTGAGCTGTGCACCCGTGAAGTAGATTAGTCACGTCCCATAATCGGAGCCCAAGCCGGAGCTTTTGTATATTATTGTTTATTTCATTTCTTGTCAATCTAATTAGAGGGTTTACCTTCTAGTTACACGTTTGTTAGAGGGTTTACTTTTTAAGTTTACATGTTGATTTATGTTCTAGTGTTTATATAAAGTGTTGTTGATCGCAAAAAATCAGTTTCTGTGGATCAACCATTGATCCTTCTAGATCGAGAACCATACAATCGTCTAACTCATTATCGGTTATACATCGACAATTTACCTTAATAACCAACTTACGTAGTTTTGACTCACACAACCTGTCTTTCAGGTGAACTTGTAAAAGTTTTGGCATGCCCGCTCCCACTTCGGCCTCACGACCGAGAGTGACTTATTCGCAAGACCGACCGGGAGCCTTCGACCGACGTCGGCGGTCCTTAATCGCCAACATCTTTTGGCACACCAGGTGGGACACTATTAGTGACGCTAAATGGCACCTAAGACTAGAACTAGTGGACAGTCAGGCGACGATGACCGTGAAGGAGTGTTACCCATCATGGACACTATCCAAGAGGAAGTACTAGAAAGTAATACAGCAGCGGCCGAGACAATAGGCCAAGCTATCCTAAGTACAGAGGTAGGATCACCATCTACTTCATTTAATAATAGCGTTTTGATGGCTCTGCAAGCCATAAACTACACCTTAATAAGGGTAGACGCAGATCAAGGACGCACTTATGCAGCCATCGCAGAAGGGTTCACGAGAATGCCTTTTGAGATGGAATCCCTGATCAGGCGTGAACACAATTCGGGCGGAGAAAGCAAAAGCTCGGCCAGAAGAAATTTTAATGGAAACGGGATATTCAATCCCGTCGGACAACCTCCAGCTAGGCCTAATGCTCCCAGGCCAGTAAGACCAACAAACGACCGAAATGAGCCACTTGGCCATAACGACCTAGCTCTGGCTGACCAAATGCTACCGAACATTGAGATTCAGACACCTGGGCCGGCCAGGGGAATGGAAAGAGACCAAGTGTATCACTGGGTCAGAGAGGCCGTGGCTAATATGCCGGCCAGATGGCTATCTAGGCCATCATATCGTAAACCATATCCTGACTGGGTAGACCTCAGATATGAGTTTCTGTCACGTCCCGAACTGGAAATTCCCTAATTCGTAGGTTTTCCAGTTCGAGAGTAACCTTCACCCCGTAGTTCTACGGAAGTGGCTACACAAATTGAAACGTAAGCGGAAGTTCAAACAGTTCTAGTAAGATATAAGTAACTAATTACATCTTGAA